>BGNK01002268.1:0-90000 GCA_003297005.1 Symbiodinium sp. clade A Y106
CACGCTCGCACGCACGCACAGAGCCAGCAACTGGGGCCGTGCGCGTGGGCGGCCAATCACCGCCTGGGCGACTCGGCAGAAAGGCGAGGTCAGAGGAGCCTCACATGAAGGACATTGCAAAGCCACTTCAGAATGCACTGAAAAAGTTTGGTGAGTTTACTCAGCATGCCTTCTTCGGCTGGTGCTGCAGGGGGCAACGAAGGAGTCGACACGCTGCTGAAATTCTCAGAGCTGTCCTGGGAAGGAGTACGAACGTGGCAACGCCAGCGATCGTTGCTCGAATTGACTTCTGAAGTTATCTAAAACCGAATACTGCTACACGTCCAAGTCCTTGTCCTTCTTCTTGCCAAAGAGCGTGCGCATCTTGCTCTTTTTCACTGCAGCACAAAAAGCTGCGGCATCTTCAGAATTTCAGCTAGAGATGCTTGAGGGGAACGGGGTTGACGGCCGCAGTAACGCCTGTGGACCATTTTCCTCCTCCTCCTCCTCCTCCTCCTCCTCCAGAATTTCAGCTAGTATGCTGCCCAATGGGACTACAGCTGTGAGGGTTCATGGTTCAGGCAATCTGCCGGGGCTCCGGGTTCTGCCGGGGCTCCCTCTTGGCTTGGCAACTGAGCATCACTCCAGAAGTTCGGCAAAAGGCGGCAAAACACATTTAATTTGAAGCTTTTCGCCTCTGCTTCCGTGGAAGCTAGTCGGACGTCGCAACCAGCTGCTGACACACAGGGCTGGAAAATCGCAGGAGCCAGGAACCTATACGTAGGGGAAAAACATAGTGAGCTCCGCTGTGCGATGGTTGGCACAAGTTGGCACCCTGGCTCCCGAGAAGCTGAATACATCATGCAGCACGCCTTGTCAGCTTCTGCTTTTACAGAGCCCACAGCTCATTTGGCAAACTGCGGCACGACGCTTCTGCGGCTCACGGTGAGAATCTAAATTGTAAACAAGAGATTCTCTTCATGAGCTATGCATTTCCAACTGTTCTGAATCAGCTGGGGGGTTTCTGTCCTGGTCACAAGGGAGCCTCTAAGACTCGCCAAGCCGTGCCACACGCGGGAGGATAACAATCCCAGGTAGAAGACCGTGTTTTTGCCAGCGATGTCTTTGGAGTTCCCGTGCTCACCGGTGCCTTTCAAGGATGCCCTGAGCTGGCGTTTTTAGGCTGGGTGAGACAGCCGCAAGCGGCTCCGAGTCGAAATCTCTGGTTGCGCTTCCTTCCAAGAGCAACTTGCTGTCACGGTTCACGATGCATGGACTACCGGACCTTGCGGAGGAAGCAACATACCCAACCATTGCAGGTATGTTCAAAATTGAAAAAACTGTCTTCCCGCGGTATTGGCTGCAAAACCCAGTACGCACCACAGTACTAAAGTAGCAGGCCAGTCATTGGATGGCAGGATGTGACTTCCAGAATCATACACTCAGGCTGGCAAGTCGCATGGATCCAGTGAACAAGCTTCTTCAGATAGATTCGGACTGCATGATTCTGTGACCACCTGCGAAAGTATTTCCACATGGGCGCCAACGTGCGGGGTGGAGTGCACTCCGCAGATTTTTGCAGGTGCATCGCCTAAACCCCGCAGCGGCTGCACCTATGGTACAAAATCCGATGCTTGACCGGAGGAGTCTAACTCTGGCGGCTCTGATTTTCGCCGCACGATGCACCTGCCGTTGTCATTTCAAAAGTCGGCCCTTCCACACCCAACTCGGAACTCGTGCAACAGCTCGCTTGGGGCCTCCACTGCAAACGCTTGTGCCACCGTCGGGCAACACCGCAGTGTTGAGCTTCACCTCGTGATTTCTCCGAAGCACGCAACGCCAGTGCGCAAACCTGTGCTGCAAACATCCTGCCAATCGGCTCTCACCAGTTTTGTGATCCGACATTGCATGCACATGCTTCGCACTCCTGGGCTCCTGGGTTGCAATGTGCGGGATCAAAGCCTACACAGAACTGCATTAGTTTGTCTCTCACTTGCGCCCTGTTCAACTGTTGGCTGGCGTTGTTGCTGCTGGAGGTGCCCACTCTGTTATGCTTGCCAATAACCTTCTCGCATCTGCTCTGAGTGGCTACTCGCTATGCACTGACAACTGACAACCACGTGCAACATCCCTAGTTGTAGCGATCTGTTTCATCAACTTTGCTCTTGGTCATCTGGGAACTCAAAAACGAAAAAACGCAGTCTGACGGTTTTGCAGCGCAGGGTCCTGTTTTGGATTTGCATCATGAAATCGTCGGTTTGGCAAGACCTCGCATCATCGTCAACGACTGGTTCCAAGAGAAACTACTTAATACAAGGAGCCACTGGGGTGCCGCAAACCCGAAACTCTAATAGCTCATGATGGTTAGCAAGCCTTTCCTTCCTTCCTTCCTATGAAGGGATATACACATCTAGAGAGGAACATGGCAACCTCTGCTGGGGTGCCGGAGCCAAATTGCACTTTGCCTGCTACGATTTGTGGCTTCTTGCGGTCCTGGTGGGAGCTTGTAATTCCAGTCCGGGCGCTGTAGGATCTGATTCACTGGAGCCGCTTGGCAAAACCGATTCGCACCCTGTCGCATACCTGCACTTTCTATCATCTGACAATGCTTTCCCTGTCTGTGTGGCCGAATAGAAGCTAGTAGCTGTGTGTGCTGAGCGTGGTGCGCTTCCCATTTCCTCAAGACTTGAGAGTCCGGGTGCCTGACAAGATCTCGAGACCAAAACGAGGGCTGACAGAGTGCTGCGGCTCGCTCAAAGAGGCACCTCAATCTTGGGCAGCCGCATGTCAGGTCCTGAGGCATGGTACAGGCATGGTACAGGACGGCTAAAGTAGGAAACAACGGGATTAATTGCGCACGAGGCCCTGGCGGATGCCCGCACTCGCAGAGTTTATCCCGCCCAAGCTGGGAAGACTGTTGACTGGAAGGGCTTTGCCAAAGCCCCCGAATCCGCTTGGAAGGCCGGGCTGGGATTGCATTGATTGCATGGGCATGGACCCGAGGTTTTGGCCGAGTCCACTGCCCAGTCCTGGGCCAGGCCGGAGCCCTGACCCGGCCCCTCCAGCCCCTGTGCCAGCAAGCCCAACTCCAGGCAGTGGAGCTGCGCTTGGCATGCCTGGCGACTATAGTAGTCACTTAGTCGTCTTCAGTCTTCTCTCAAGTTTGGAACTAGCCAAAAACGAGGACAGCCTCCCATGGGCATGATCGGGTTCTTGCAGGGTTTCAAGCGCCGCACCTCGCAGATCTTCCAGCCGAGCGCTGCCAAGGATCCCAGCCCCAGCTCCAGGAGGGCCTGCACTTCGCTGTAAAGGCTTCTTCTTAGGTCTTAGGTAGTCTTGACTGGTGCATTGCCTGAGCTGGGGTTGGATTTGAGGATTTCCCTGACCTGCTCGACATACCGTTCCTGTCCAGTACAGGTCAACTCACGAGATGTGGCTGCGATGTGGTGAGTTGCTGTTTATGCTGAAACAGTCCTGCTCGGCGTGGAAAGTTTCCAACTCTCGCAAGTACTCGCTGGCATCTTTCTCTTTCATAGGCCTTCGCAGCTGACAAGTTGATCTGCCTGCACATCTGCCTGTGCCCTTTTCTCCTCTTATGCCCACTTGTGGAAGTTCCGGCCTGCTGCTATCACCCGCTATCTCGTTGCCCCGTCGCTGGAGTTCGCGGAAGCGTGTGTCCAGCCTCTGGACTTGTGTCAACCATGTTGGATGCGCAGTGCCACTCATCGTCGAAAGGCAGGAAAGTCCAGGACAAACGAAAAAACGGAACTTGACCGTCCGGGACTGTTGGTCGCAGCAGTAACGAGTTCGAGATATACTCTTGCAGCAGTTTCCTCTATTCATGTCGAGCATGCGATGCCTCTGACTTCTGCTTCAAATTGTCGACTGCATGAGGCTTGGCGATTTGCGGCTTTGGCCATCAGATGTTCGATTCGATTTGTTTATGTTCGCTGCTCTGCATCCCTGCAGCAGCCATGGTGGCAGACTTGGTGTGTACCTCTGAGCAACCCCTGGCAAGTCATTGTTGGACGGTTGTGGGCAGGTCGCGGGAAGCGTCTGCAAGGTCATACGCGCGCAATCCTGGATTCTTCGCAGCCCCCAACTCGAGCATGCGTTGCAATGGAGAACTCATGCACAGGGCGTCAGCGATGAAATGACACTGGAGGATGTCAAGGTTATTCACTAGACTCTAAACCAGGTCGGCGAGCCCAGCGAAGCATGAGCCCTAGCCTGTTTCGACAAAGGTCGGATTTGTATAGCCTTTGACAGGGCTTCTCCGCTTTACACCTACATGTGCACGAAGGCAGCGGAAATCACGACACGCATCCAAGCACCAAGCTCAATCACTATTCATCAGTATGATTACAGACCTCCCCCCACACTTCCTAACGATTCCTTGCCCACAAGTCTCTACCAGATATTGCTTGAATTAAACTCAAACAACGCGTCTCGGTGGTTTCGCACCGCCAAAAGCGCAGGATAAGCCAGGCTTTCGGGATTATTGCCTTCCCTGCGTAGTCAAAGGCGCAGACTTTGTGCCGTTCCGGAGTTGCACTAAGATACATTCTCTGCACCCCGGCTGCTGTAGTACAGACAGGCTGAGTGCTCGACAAGGTGTTTATTTGGAAGCATGTGTGCGGCGTCCATACAGTTTCTCGAGTCGGCCACCCACTTTTTTCCAACAGCTTCCTGACGTTGGGATTTCTTGGAAAATCCGGAATGCTTCACCGATGGAATGTCGCCCGAACAGATTGTGCACTGCATACAAGTCATGTCAAGGACTGGCAGATACATTTAGTTGAGGCAGAGCTTTTCTCGATCCTCTTCTGTGTTCGAGCGAATCATCCTGAAATGTCTTTGTACAATGCATGTTCACTCAAGCTCAGAGCGCAGACTCAGATGCGGCTTCTTTGGCCTTCCGAATTGGCCGAGCGGGCCCCGCACTGGTGCCCGTTCTTCTCACAGCCGGGCCTGACAGCGACTTCGGGGAATTGATCGCGGGAGAAGCTGCACTCGAAACAGTGCGTCAGCACGGCAGGGAAGTTTCTAAAAGTAGGGACCCGTAACATGGATCCCAAGTAGCGGAATCCTGCTTGGGCATTCCGAGAAAAAGCTTAACTTTGAAACAAACCATTGCGTTATCCTTTGCAACCGCAACCCTGCATTCAGGGTTCAAAAGCTTGTCCTCAGCTTTTCGTTCGCTTCCCAGGCCCCGACAAGGCCCGATCGGAACCTTTGAGCCTCTGTGGCCATTCTGCGTGACGGATTGTACCACTGGCAAAAGGCACCCGAAGTGGACCGGGTCTGGAGTTGATCTCCGGCGAATCTGAATGAACTTGTTTGTGCAGCAGGAAGTCTTCGTTTTGAGGTGACAAATGCTGCAAAAGTTGAGAACAAGCATTTACCAGCGGGGCCCTCGTTCTTTTCCAGCCTGCGGGGACGAACTGGGAACAATAATCCTCGCAAGCGTACGTGCACTCGAACTCTGCTTCAGCCACGAACAGACCGCTCGAAGGTTCGACACATACACAGCCATTTATCTGCATGGTACTTATAGAGAAAACAGCTCCTTGTCCATCCGTGCGTGTCCGGCGCATCACCTGCTGGGACAGAGATGCTCGGATTCAGGGCTCGGTCTGTTCGTCTAACAAAGCTGCTTCTATGCTTCGATGCAACAACTGGTTGACTTCTGCAGCTGACTCTTCCCTTCCTTTCGCTCTGACGCCTACTTGAATAGCTTCCAGCTGCATCTTCAGCTTGGCCATCACCTGTGCAGAAAGGCCGACAAAGGGGCACAGCCCTGCCCTTCCCCGCCTTCCCCGCACTTCTGCATTAGGTAACTGTCATATGACCTCATGCTTGTCGAAGTGGAAGGTCTTCTCCCGCATGGTTAGCGACCTTAACTCGATCCACCAAAGGCAACACAGACACTGTGTATGATCCTGCGGTGCCCTGAAGTTGAAGTTCTGACCTTATCGGCAGAACGACTGCGGCAGTGCCCACAGCCGCCACCTCGCTGAAGGTGTTGACCTCCTTGCACATCCATCGATTTCTACGAGTCTCGCCATGTCTCAGTGTCTGGCCCCGAGGAAGTCTATGCGCCGCTGCTCAACTTGCAGGCCACTGTCGCTGGCCAGCCTCACGGACGGGGTCTCAAGGCATCCATTCAAGGATTCCCGAGGTGCTCGCTGCTGCAGACATTTGTTGGTGACCGAAGCCAGAATCGAGGGAGACCTCGGAGAATTGTTGTAGCTCAGTACTGCTCCTGCCACTGCACCGCTACCGCTACGGCGGTCACCGCCACTACCACATACTACCACTACCACTACGACGACTACTAGATACTACTACGTCGTAACAGCAACAACATCTCCCAACTGCGCCCTTGGATGCTCACTCGGGCGTGACGTATTTGCCATCCTTCGTTATGGTGGCAAAGTTTGTGACCTCGGGAAGCTCAAGCCCCGTCTTTGATCTGAGAGTGACTCATGATTGCATCCCTCTAGCAGCAACTGGAGCAAGTGCATTGAATTCCTCGATGTATCCTGAGCTTTTTGCACACATGTAAGGAGAGCGGAATCATCATCGGAGCTTTGCAGTTGCTGCAAGTGCCGGTGCCTGAAGCTCAGCCGAGTGGCGCTGCTCGGTCGGATCCAGGTAAAGACCGACCATGAAGCCTTCAGCCTGCAGCAGGCTTGCACCATCATCTGAAAAACCTGACAGCCGGTTAGGCCTTGTGCTCGGCTGAAGGCCACAGGTCAGCTCCGTAATTTCCAGAGCACTTGATGCTGCCCATTCCCCGCGCAGCAGACCGGTCGTATTCCAAAACCACCTGGAGCAGAGCAAGAAACTTGAAAAGACCCCCTCTGATCCTCTCATCCGCACAGCACAAAGCAGCATCCACAGGACCAGGGCCAAGGCCTTGCCGGCTACACCCTGGCGAGGCTCAAAATCCCGGCTGCGAGATGCTGCGAGCTCCGCTCTGCTCGCATGTTTGGCTTGGGCGAAGGCCTTCTCGAGGATCTCAAGGCCGGCGGACGCAAAGTAGTTCATCACCGGGCTGCAGATCACGAGAAACGCATACCTCCAGGCACCGGAAAGAGTACAGCAGCATCGGACACTAACGGATTCTTGACCTTTGCCGGGTGGCTCTTTGGCAGGAGCCAAACCCAGCCTCGGACACCACTGGACCATGCCATGCAGCCCGCAAGCGACGAGGCGCTGTGCCTCTGTCGCCCTTCAACCAGGTCTCAAGGCAAGCCACGCCGGCCCTGTGCCCAAAAGAATGGGGCGCAAGTAGAGGGCGCCGCCGGTGCCTCAGTGACACTCGGAGATTCCGGGCACAAACTTTGGCAGATTTGTCGCAGTCACGGTCTCCAGCACATCGTGGATGCTCTGAGTGATGCACCATACGGAGGAAGGAACGGAACATTGTTGCGGACACAAAAATCCACAGCTTCCCGAAATTTTTCCAGCGACAGTTCTGGAATCAGCATCCTGAAGGACAGTCCGCTGAGTAAGGACATCATATGAGATGATGCGCTCCGACATGCGCATGTTTTGACGGATCTTACACCGATTATCACAGACTTTCTGCTTGCAGACGCTCTGCATTGATCGTCTCATTTATGCAGTAGAGGGAGGAATGCAAATGCGCGGGATTGCGCCGGCAGGGAGATGCAGGGAGGCGCCATGCACTGAGAGATGTCAATGAAGTGGGGGAGCTCACCATAAAGAGGGGTTGGAGAGAACTTGTGAGAGGATGGGGTCAGCTAGAACTCAGAAGATGAGACCTGAGGGCAATTCCGCTTGTCAAGTGAGATTGTATGCACGGTTGTCACTTGTCCGCCATGGTGAAGGACTGAGACGGGGGGCGGCTTTAAGCAAGCCAGTGTAGTCTGCACCAATCTTACAAGCAGAAAAACTAACTGCAAATGCTTCGGGCTTCCCCGAGAGGGGTCTCACGTTCGCTCACACTCCTGCCAAGGCTGGAAGCGACCAGAGTGACTCCACATCTACGTATCTAGGTATCTAGTGGTGGACCTTCGTGAGGAAATCTTCTACCGTGGCTGTTGTCGAGGAAATCTTTCCATTCTGAAGCAACGTCCCCTCCAGAAAGGGGTGAAAATGAAGGCCTGCGACGGTCAACATAGAAGGGTTGAGGGAACGAGAAGAATGGGAAGCATAACCAGGTGCAGGAATGGGGTGGGGGTGGAGGAAACTGGGTGAGAGTGTCAAAACCACGGAAGACATCGGTAAAAAGGTTCAGGTGCTCAATGTTTTGAGTTTTGCAAAAGGCCTGCAGCAGTATGTGCTGCGGCATCAACGCTGTCACAATTACGAATTCAGAAAACGTCGGTCATCCCAGTCCTCTTGGCACCGCGAGATAAGCGCTGATGATTCCTCAGCTGCCGGCCGACTGAGGCTCCGACATGACTTGCTTGAGCTCTAGCTTCGAGCAAGAGTCGCTATGTCGTTGAATACCCGCACGGATCCATCCTTGCAGTGGAAGGCCTTCATGCCCTCCCACACCGTCTGCAGGGTCAGGATCAGTCAAAGCGGATGCCACAACAAGACCCACATTGATTCGGCAACTTGCTTTGATGTTACTCAGGTTTTAATTCCAGTGTTGAGCTTTTCTGTGGTCGTGCCTGGCCATAGTGCAAGGCGACGGAGTTGACATGCAGCTGCAAAAACGGCTCCTTCAAGATGCCGTGGGGGAATCTTTCCAAGCTTGCACCGTGCACCGGCTTCTGGAACAAAACTACCAGTCAGACTTCACAGTTTAACAGTTTAAGCAGTCCAAGTCCTTGACCAGGCTTAGTTCACCCCACGAGCCATCTTTCCAAACACAGCCTTGCCACACAAGAGGCTATCGCCAAGGACCGGAAGACGAAGAGCCCAACAAACCCAATGAATTCACGTGCTGAGCAACAAGTACAAGCGCCGGGGGGTAATGCCCTTGTAAGCCTTTGGCTGATGGCGCTTTGGCACTGTGTACCCAAGAAACACTTGTCCTTCTTCTACATTGCTCCGTAAATCTGTGAGTGCCTTCGTTTCCTGCTAGCAGCATGGATGTGGGAAACGGCAGACCTCACGTGTTGAGATGCCCGCAACTTCTGGTGAAAATGCGCCACGGCAGCTTCGAGATTCGAGCACGTCCGAACCCCAACAGCTTCTTGATGCTTCTTGCACCGCCAGCATTTTTGCATGGCAGCGGTCGCTTACGTGGGCTGCGCGTGGCGGATATCTTGGTCTTGCAGCCAAGCCGCAGCTGTACCCGTTTGTGGGCTGCACGCCAAAGCCCAGGGATTTCCACTCCAAGTTCGCAGAGCCAACGGCCATGGCTTACTGGAATTCCGATGAGCCCTGGGTGCCAAAAGACATGAGCTGAAGTTATCGAGTGGATGGCTTGAGACCGTTTGAAACCCTATGTCGCAGCGTCTTTGTCGACTTCGTTGTTTGCTTCAGCGGAGTTGGAGCCAAAGCTGCGCCATCCAATCACAGCCACCTACCTCTCAGCTACCGAGCTCATGAACCAACTGAGTTTGCTGCGATGCGCCCACGTTTGCAAGAGGGGCAATGGCCTGTGCTGCATGCGAGGGCCAATTCTCGAAACTTGAATCCGTGCGAAAGCCATGTCCGTAAGTAGACTGTGTAAACCCGTCTCGACCCGCCTGTTGAGACACTCGGGACAGCTGTGGCACGATGCCTTGAAACTCCTCCGAGAAAAACAGACGAATGTAGTTACAGTTTGCTGTGGAGTCTCTGCTGCAGTCGCTGGATATTGTGCTTTAAATGTTGTGCCCGGCAGCAGGTTTATCTACGCTGGCCTGCATCAGCCGAATGACCTTGTCGATCACGGCAGACAATTTGGCATCCGTGGCGGGTGTCACCTGATGCATTCTTACGCCAACGTTATTGTCCTGCACAGAGATGAGCTGCAAGTACCAGCTGGCCTGGCCAGGAACAGAAGGCGGTGAAGCCTGCGCTTGCAGAGCCAATTGTTTCTCAGACTCAGACTCCTGACAATAACTTGATGGCCTGCATCTGCGGCAAGGGTGCCTCCGGCGCTGCGCTCTGCACCCCGCTGGGCAGTCGGGTTCCCAGCATGCCCTGATAGCCTTGGGTATGTTAAGAGATCACAAAATGCCAAATCATGCCCGCGAAACATAACCTAACTCCAGCGCCTCCCGAGCCACTCAGCTGCTGCACCTGCTGCTCGGCTTCATTCACAAGGTTGATTTGCCTGTCACATCAAAACGCCGGCTGGACCGGTGACCGCAACACAGCAACATGACATGCTGAAGCAAGGCCTGGCTACGAAGGACTCCAGCTGATCGGCATACGGTGCAGCATCTGCCTGTCACGATAAAGGCTGGGGAAGACTGCATCCCAGGTCTGCCATGCAGCCTCGCCTCCAGCATGGGTTGCCGACCATCTCCGGCAAGCTGGATACCTTTCCTCTGCAAGGTCAAGAACTCCTCGTGGAGTTGTTGAGCCTGGTTGGCCAAGGTGTTGAAGGCCTGACCGAAGCAAACGAAGGCACCCAGATGTCAAGCTGCATGGACTCACAGCACATCACAGGACACTGTACAGATATGTACAGATGCACTGTGCACACCTGGCCTGCGGCGGCAGGTTCGGCAGCTTGGGGTGCATCGCCTCAAATCGCTGCATGCCTGACTGGATCGCCTGCCAGGGCCGCCAAGAGAAGCCACAGTTGGCAAACCTTTCCACTCCGTCATGACATCACTGAGGACTGAACGAAAACAAAGTAAAAGAAACAACCAAAGGTCGCGAATGATTCCTTCTGCAAAGTTGGATCTCCACTGAGAAGGGCTTTGCTCTCAATGGGAAGCAATTCACAACAAGAGTAAGAAGAGTAAGAGTAAGGCACGACGGCCCTCTGAAGAAGACACAAATATCTCGACGGCATCAACTTCCTGGTACTTCCCGCCTTTCTACTTCGCGAATAAGAACGGGAACCTATGCCACCGCCGTCAACATCAACGTGCTTTTGGCGACTTGCGATGTAAGAAGCAGAACACGTACAATGTGTGAAGATTGGGTGGCACTCACCAATACTCCTGCTTGTTCTTTCCAGTGTCAGTTTCGGACCACCATGCAGGACCACTCGTTTTTGAACCCGCGACCCTGCAAAAAACTCGCAAGCCGGTGCAAGAACATCCGATCTCGGCCAATTCCCACTTCAGAAGCGGTCCATTTTCAATACAGGTACCGTCTTACAAAAAACCAAAGGAGGGAACCCTCGTTCTGCCGCTGCGAAGTACTTGACAGCACCTACGCGTGTGGAACTGGAACGGGCTCAAGTACCGTCCAAACCCATCGCGGATGCTGAACCACGAAAACTCCAACAGGCTTCACTCAAACTCACCGAAAAGCTGGAAGAAGACTCGACTGATCCTGCGGTGGGCCTGCCTAAGTGTGGATATGTGTTGTTTTGCTTGCCGGTGCAATGCTGACATCGATCATGTCTCCTCCGCAAATTCTCTTTGAATCACAGCAGTATCCTGGACCACTGCGGGAACTTTCTGGTCG
Source organism: Symbiodinium sp. clade A Y106 (assembly GCA_003297005.1). Classification (NCBI taxonomy): domain Eukaryota; class Dinophyceae; order Suessiales; family Symbiodiniaceae; genus Symbiodinium; species Symbiodinium sp. clade A. Next base: position 11,542 of record BGNK01002268.1, read on the forward strand.
GTCCTTGCCCGAACAGCACCAAGGCTATGGCAACTTGCCTGTTGATGTGCATAGCTTGTCAACGCATCCCAGACTCGCCGACATCAAAGACAGTAAAACTCGATTGTCGGATGCCGACGGGAAAGTCTGCGGCGCCCTTTCTGCGTCGTATGTGGGGATTGCGCCGTCGGCGTGCGCACGTCCTTGTCCAGATGGCATATGACGGGGCACTTTGGGTGTGCAAGCGGTCTTTCTCGGAGCATTTTTGCATTTTTGCAAAGAGCGGAAGGAAGGGGCGAGGCCGCAAGTCACTGTTGCTCAACACACTCCGACATCCGGCATGCAATGGGCATGCAAGTCGGATGCAATGCTTAAGGGCGTCTGCTAACGCCTGACGAGTGTTTGAGTCTGGCTCCTGCCTGCATGGCAGCTTGCAGCCTTCTCTCTGTCGACTCTGAAGCAGCGCCTGGTGGAACCGGGTTCAGAGCAGTCACATTTTTGGGACTCACCTCTTGACATACCAAGTTACCCATTCTTGGACCGAAGTGTGCCACATAGTGATATATAGGCAGCGCTGAAGGATTCAAAAAACCGTGCCCGAGAATAAGCACCTCCGATTCCTACAGAGCCACGGTCCGGCGGCAAGCTCCCCAAAGACACAGTCGCAAATCCTCGGTGTAATCTGCAATCAGAGAATGTTTAGGTAAGCACTGAGCTTTCAGGCTGTTCATGAGACTCGGCTGTCCACCTGGGCCGGCTCCAAGTCCAGCTCCGACTCCGGCACCCCCGGCCAGGCCCAGGGAGCCCAGCTGGCCAGGCTTTGGACTTCCGCCCGGACCGATGCCCAGCCTCCCACGAAGGAGACAGATTCTCGGTACGTCTCAGCGCGCTCTAAGGCTCTCAGCAAGCCTGGATGAAACCTGGTCCACAAAGACTGCCAAATCCCTGTGAAACACGATAGCTTCCTGGGATATGCCACGGTCACAAGTGCAGTGCTTCAAGAAATTCCATATGATCGAGATGGAAAGGAGCAAACGTAAAACCGAGCATCTTCTTCAAGGTCTGGCCCTCCGCTTCTGGCCATGAGCTTTTGCTGCATTTGTTCGAAGCGCTCGTGCAATCTCTGCGCCGGCTCTGCAATTTGTTGCAGTTCAGCTGGTGGCAGTGCTGCTATTCGCGGTTGCATCTGCTCAAACCGCTGCATAAGCCCTGCAATGCCCTCGACAGCATCCTGCAGCGGTGCTGTGGCTGCCCCGGGAGAAGGCGCACCACATCCGCTTGTTCGAGGGAGGGGAAGCTGTCCCGCAGGCAGGACTACCAACAACGCCACCACCAGAAGCCGGCTCCACGTCCGCGCCATGGCACAACACCGAACTCGCTACCTGAGAAGTACGTGGTACCTTGAAGTTCTGTTGCAAAGGATAAACCATGCTACTTGACTTAATCTTTTGCAAATCTTGTGGCCGTTGCCAGTGTTCCAATAATCAATAATCGCACTAGGCATCTTTGCGCTCGCGTGTTTGCCAATCAAGCTGGAGCACTGTGTCTCGCATGTCATGAAGACTTGCATATACACTCATCATATTTACCTCTGAAGCGGTCCTTGAGAGCAGGCATGCAATGCACAGCAAAATCTCTTGCAACTCCGGGACTGCGAAAGAAGGACTTTGTGATGACACAGACAGGAGATGACTCCATTGCTTGGAGGGTCCTCTTCGACTGGGCAGAGTTCTCAACCCTGTGTGTGTGTGAAGAACGGCCCAAGACACGCAGCTAATTGCGCAAAGCAAGCACCACAGAAGCCGTACTATGATGTGCTGCTCAGCACTGGGGGACTGATGCATCGAGCCATGCCTTCAAAATCGACGCATTTTGATCTCCAAGCAGAGGGTTGCTCTTGCATAGCACTCAGTTCATCCGCTTCAGCAGGTCGTTGATAAGTTCCTGTCCGAAAAAGAGGCAAACAGCGCTTGTGCAGGCCTGTTGCCTGCCAGTGTTTCCAGACAGTTGAAGGCAAGGGTGAAGGTTACGACCCACTTACCCGTCCTCCCGGTTGCCCCAATCACCTCCTCGGGCTTCGCAGAAGCCATGACCTCAAACAGATCTAACTGAATCCGCAACTCCAGGAATCGGAGGCTTCATCGTCTAATGCCCCAGCGCTTGTTGATGAACCCACCCTTGGGAGAGCTCAGCTTGAATGGCCACAAGAAGTTGGATGCCTGCGATGGTGCACGCTGACCAATGCCCGCCCACCCCGCCCGCTTTGCTTCCCTGCTCAGTGCTTACCTGTTTGAAGCTTGGGCCGACGGTGTAGATCTCGTGGATGATGTCTTCCATGCCATGGATGCCATACCTGGAGCCAGTATCAGNCACATCACAAACAAACGAAGATGCCAGGCCCGGTGCTGCTGCCAGCTTGTCGTCCCGTGCCTGCCGGAGCTTCACCAGCTCGGGCACTGCCGCGCCCTCGGGCACCTCCGCCTGGAGCAAGGAGGAGCAGTGCATAAGGCGTAAGCAGTTCTCACCCACAGGGCAATAGGGGAAACGACGTGCCTTGGAGATCAGGTACCGCTCAGCCATGGCTGATGTCTAGCCCGCTTGCTCGAGCCACTGAGACTTCAAGGACAGAGGCTATGATGAATATTGTTTAGCTTCGAGTCTTAGTCGCGTTCCCCAGCACTCTCCCAACAGCACATTTTGATCTCCAGCGGCAGAGTGGCTCCAAGTTCGCAGCTCAGTTCATTCGCTTCAAGAGGTCGTTGATCAGCTCCTCGACATACATCAACAAAGGGAGGGTCCGGTTGGCTGGCTATGGCAAAAAGCTGTCCTCGCGATTTCCCCAGTCGCCTCCTCGTGCTTCGCAGAAGCCGTGACCTCAGGCAACACCAGGTGTTGCTGTCACGGCGCGCTGTAGGCTGTAGGGCTTGGTCCTTGAAAAAGGCTCAGCTGCATTGTCACTGGAAGCTGGAGGCCCCAGCGCTTGTTGATGAACCCACCCTTGGGAGAGCTCAGCTTGAATGGCCACAAGAAGTTGGACGCCTGCGATGGTGCAAGCACACCCCGCCCGCTTTGCTTCCCTGCTCAGTGCTTACCTGTTTGAAGCTTGGGCCGACGGTGTAGATCTCGTGGATGATGTCTTCCATGCCATGGATGCCATACCTGGAGCCAGTATCAGNCACCCCGCCCGCTTTGCTTCCCTGCTCAGTGCTTACCTGTTTGAAGCTTGGGCCGACGGTGTAGATCTCGTGGATGATGTCTTCCATGCCATGGATGCCATACCTGGAGCCAGTATCAGGCTGCCTGGAATCGGCTCAAAACGTGAGCGCCCTGGGGCGGCCGCTTGCCCAAGTTATCTGAGATGATGTCGTTGGAGGCGAGGGGCAGGCGCTGCTTGTTCACCTGGAGGAGGCTAGGGCATGCTAGGGCCAGGCCTGGATGTACTTGTCGCACAGCGAGGGCCTTGCCGAAGCCGCGCTTGTAGACAAGCTCACGCACCGTTTTCAAGGATGGGTAGCCATAGGTCACATATGGCTGGACGAGCTTGAGCATGTTCAGGATGGGCTTGTTCACCTCAGCGCGGCTTGGCGCGGCAGCAGGATCGCAAGCGGCCGCAATCGCCAGGCCTTCAGGAACACGCCGTTGTGCAACTGCTTGAGTCGGAGCAGCTGGAGCACCTTCCTCCGGAGCCGCAGTGAATGGTTACAGCTGTTCAGGTCTGCTTCCCGTGTCGAAGGACCACGCCTGGGTTTTGGGCTCATCTTGATGATGCCCGCAATGCGGACGACGAAGAGCAACTTCGCCTGCGAAAAGGGCCACGGCAGCACCATGCTGCAGGGGCATCTCGACAGGCCCTCACTGCTTTGCACGCCTCCGGCTCCACGAAGAAGTTTCCGTTGAGCTTCGCCTCCCGGCGGAGCTTCACGAGCTCCGATGCGGTGTCGGCATACTCCTGGCCCGCACGACTTGCAAGCCTGCCCACTCCAGCTCCCACCCCACACCACACATCTCCCGTCTCCCTGACTCCTTCTCGTAGGCCTCGGTCCGCTCTTTGAGCTTCGCCCGCTCCTCCTGAGCAGCGTGCGATCTCTGCCGAGTGACTCCATCTTTCCACTGGCATAGGAGGTCAGCCTGTCGCTGCTTCTGCTTCTCTTCAAGGGCCTGCTTCTTCTCCTGGGAGCGTTCCGCCGCCAGCACGCAATGGCACACATCACAAACAAACGAAGATGCCAGGCCCGGTGCTGCTGCCAGCTTGTCGTCCCGTGCCTGCCGGAGCTTCACCAGCTCGGGCACTGCCGCGCCCTCGGGCACCTCCGCCTGGAGCANCACATCACAAACAAACGAAGATGCCAGGCCCGGTGCTGCTGCCAGCTTGTCGTCCCGTGCCTGCCGGAGCTTCACCAGCTCGGGCACTGCCGCGCCCTCGGGCACCTCCGCCTGGAGCAGCGAGGAGCAGTCCCATTCTTCTGACAGGTCTGCTCACGCCGCATGCCTTGGAGATCAGATACCGTTCAGCCATCGTTGATGAGCCCAAGTGCTTGAGCCGCATGGACTTTACACGTGCCGCTTCGGCAGGCAGCCAGCGCAAACAAGTTGAACACAGAGTGGAGATAATGATGACACGTGATCATGGCCTTCAAAAACAACATATTATTGTGCTCGATATGACATTGGATTTTTGCTTCCGCACGGCAAAATTTGCAACATTCTGCATCTCCTAACTGTAACTTGCAGGCAGAAGCAAAAGCGAGCAAGCCTCGAGCACAGCTGCCAGCAGCTGCGTGACTTGCGGCCAGCATCTGCTTCGCTAGCTTCGCAGCATGGCTTTTAGCACACAGAGGGGATCAAAGGAGCGCCTTGCAGACGCGAGCCGCATGGAACAGAGAATGCCACAGCTTTGCTCGGCTTGGCCGGATTTCAAGCTCATCCTCGCTAGCGCATGTTACCGAAGCCGCCGAACCTGGGCTGGTCCACCAAACGAGAAGGGGTCCAAGAAGGAACATTTGCACTCCTTGAATCCTTGCCCTTGGTGCTTAGTTCGAGGCTGCCCAGGCGGAGCGCCGATCGCTGGATTCTTGCCAAAGGCCCTGGTTGCGGAGTTTAGCCTAGGGGCGACTTGGATCCTAGCCAAGCCTGGCCTGCCCAAAGACCTGCGGCTTTCGACGAGCTTGTCCTGCTCCTGCTTCTGCAACAGGTAGCGCCTCCCGCCGAGCAGCAAAAACCACGTGCTCAGCAGTCAACATGCTACCAGCTGCTGCTCTCGCATTGTGCTTCAGCAGAATCTAGGCCGCAAGCCGGCCCACGTCCTGGTCTCCGCCGCCGTACTTTTCCACAAACCTGACACGCCACAAGTTGACCACTGGCAAGCTGTTGTTCGTCGACCAGGGTTGCCCGATCACAAAGCACCCCAATGATGGCGGCACAACTTGCGAAGGTCGGTGGGGCTGCATGCCGCTGCCTCCAGCAAAGTGCTGCCAGTGGGAACAACGTGTCTTTGGTTGTGGAGCTAGTCCCGGCGGAAACACAAGAGTACAGTGAGGCCTTCAGAAACTCTAGCAGGTCTGCAAGCTCCTCGGCATTCAGTCTAGTGGATGACATGTTGGGCAGTCTTCACAAGGCCCCTGCCGTGTCGCTGGTGTCGCCATCAAACGGCCGAATCACGATACCATTGGCCGGCTGGCAGGTCGAAGTGAATAGATCATCGTGTGCAGGGCAATTGGCAGGTTTTCCCTCTGGTCCAACTGTTAGGCAAGAGTCTCGTTACGTCGTTTGCTTGCGCGCGTCTCCCTCGCCCAACATTTATGCCGTGGTCGTACGTAGCTTCTCATTGCTTAACCGCGCTGCTGCCCGTACGACCGGCAAACATGTTCGACTGTTGTTGTGGGTCTGCATCTTCGAAGGCGCAGAAGAGCTTGTTGCAGCATTGTAAAACAACGACATGGTTGCACACGGCAAGAATCCATGAAAACACCTTCAGCTGGGAACGAACGGCAGGACTGCGCACATGAGGACCCAGTAAGTGATGTGACGGTAGGTGAGTGCTATAAGAGCGACATGTGAACATGTGCGACTCCTGGTGGTCGAATCGATTTATGCAAAACTTGACCAGTAAAGGAGCAGATGTGTGCACATGTGAGTGTAAAGTTGGCCAAAACGGGCTGCTTCATGGTTCTGAACTGATGCTCAGGAAGCAAGCTGTGCAATCAAGCACAGAAGTCGAACAAACAGCGAACGCAACACGCTGGAGGGCAAACCAAAAGAATACTCAACACACGATAACACGACCATGGCAATTTAGCGATCACCACCGCCTTGATCATTTTGATGATACTACTATCAGCACTATCTGTGTTGTTGTCGGTGCGTGTCATATATAATAACACTTTCGCGTACGAGCAACATGGTCAGGACGCACAAAGTGCAGAGAAATCGCGACATCCTGGCCCTCAGCACATCCAGTCCACCTGCTGGACGGAGAAAGCCAGGGGGAACAGCCGGAGTGGGTAAACACAGGAGACACCACCACACGCATCCATGCTTTCGGGGCGCTGCCGCAGCCGAAACGAGGCTGTCAAAAACAAGCAGAGATCGTGATGCGCATTGACTGCAGCTTTCGGAGGCTAGAGATGATCATATCTTCACGTCGTTTGATGCCCAGGGTGTGTGTCGGAAGCAAAACTCCTTGCAGGCGCTGGCAAAATGTTTACGGAGCTGACGACGGATCCGTAGGCAATCCTGTAAAACGGACGGGTCACCAAAGGACGCACGCCAGTGAGAATCGGCAAAGCACTACGAATCTTGGAGCCCCGGTCGCCAATTGCGCTCACACCAGGCACGCAGGCTTGCCAATGCAAATTCGGTGTTCGTCTCGAGTTGACATGGGACTGGTGTGCACCTGCAAAAAGGTGTCAGTCCCTCCGCCACTGCCCCTGCCCCGTGGGTGACATGGACAACACGAAAACACTGTGCTTGAATGGAGCACCGTGGCCCATCCACGAGTCGTAGCGAACCCATCCGTGAAACCAGTTGCCCCCCCAAAGACAAGAGCTCAAATGTCAACTGATTGCACCCAAGCCTCAATGCCAACATGGATCTTGGATCGATGCCAACATGGCTAACTGCCAGCATGCCAACTTCATGCGCATGTCGGTTCCAAAGTGGTATCTGGCAGCCCCGGCATGAGGCAAAAGCAAACCTGAAGTTTGCAGGTCAGAGCTGGTTGAGTCTTCGCTTGCCCAGGCCATCGAGTTGCCTTTGTCCCTTGCATAAGGCTATTGGCGTAAACCACGACATACAGAATTGGAACACGAGTGATCGTGGCTTCTCTTCTCTCTCTCACGCAGCCCCCTTGCCGAAACACAGCTACACACACCACTGATCACCATTGATCAACACAGGCTGCCTGCTAGCAAACGCCCCGCCTGCAGCTGGAAAGCTGCCGGATCGTGATCGATCATGAGGGTCTGGGTCCAGGTCCAGAGCAGCTCACCCTTCAACTTCTTTACAACATGTTACCGCTGCTTGTGACCAATGTGTCCAAGCAGCTCTATCCAACCTGCGGCCCAACTTGGAAAGGTCCTGGCAAATCCGTGACAAAGCCCCATGTGCAGCAGCTTGCAGCCGTGTGTCCTTAACGAAATGGTTCCGTTTCCTCAGTGCCATCGTCACAGGGCCAAGACTTTGCCACCGTTCTGGTTTAGGGCTTGACTACGCTGCTTGCTGCCCGAGGGCTTTTTGCAGAAGTCTCGATGAAGAACGCCGGAGATCTGTGCAAGTCAGTGAGCTCCGAGCTGACACAGTGCATGCTCTCATGTCTCCTACAGTACTGCAAACTCAACTGTGCTCGAATCTACGATGTTGATCTTTGTTTTTCCTGGCGACGCACATGCCACTGCTGTTGCTGCTGTTGCTGCTGTTGCTCCTCGGAAGTCTCCTAAGGAGCATCCTTGGGAGGATGTGGAAGAGCAGAAGCAGAAGCAGATTCAGGATAAAGCGAAGCCGAACAAGCATAAGAACGATAACAGGAGCACCAACGTGGTGGACGAGATGACTCCTGCCATCACTACAGTCAGTGCACCGTCAGCTTGCGGCCCTGCTGCTGCACCGCGGTGCCGCATGCTGAGGCAAATGCCGGAAGATTCCATTTCGAGACAATGTCCAAAGCCACCTCGCATTTTCGGTTGCTCAGCTTGCGCCGTGCAGTGGCAATAAGTATGTATGAATACAACGAGCTTGTAGAAACGCTCAGATGGGAGCTGGAAACACATCGTCAGAGAAAATGACCAGTTCGTAGTAGTGGCAGATCTCCTTGCAACAAGAAGCTACATGGTATGCTACTGATGCCCATGTGCGCCTCAAACCGATATCCCAACTTTCTAGAGCTGGATGCTTCTGCACCGAGAGAATCCTTGAAGAACTGGTCCGCAAAGGGTCTCTTCACAACTTGCCAGCCCTCGGCGAAAAGGGCATAATCACATAGCTGCGCACATTGCAGTAACACCAACAAACCGCAGAAGTCTCTGCGTGCCTGCTTGCTCTCGTGATGAAGGTGAAGTATCACCTGCTTGCTTTACGCTTCCTAGAAGTCCATGCTTGCGCCGTGTTGCCAGCCTTGTCCAAATCTAGCACCAGTGTGGGGAGCATCTCATCGTATTTCATGGTCTGGCGGTCCAGGAGCCACGGCTCCTGCAATGACGAACCTTCACGAAGCCCGAAGCTCCGACAGTCTTGGTATCTCCTGGCGCTTCCCCAGAAGCCGATCTCCCGCATTCTCAAAGAACTCGCGGGAAGTGTCGTTGAAGTCCTCCGCGTCGCTTTTCGATCTGTCCGTCCGTCCCTCTGAGCATTCATTCACTCGGATTTCGGTTTGTATCTTCTTGGTCGTTCTGCGAAACAAAACTGACGACAAACACGTCGCTCTGCTTTCATCGATTCGCGAGAGGTTCGAAGGCCAGTGGCTGTGTTTGTGTTTGGACCCTTGGGTGAGAGGCCTTTTTGGGTGGGGATGAGGCTTGAGGGTGGCCGCCCGTTCCAGGCCGTGGAGCAGGATTCTGAGATGTCTTGAACCTGAGCCGACCTCACGGTCAAATCCAGTCGTCTTCAATCTGTGCAGTCTTGGCTCGGCCTTCGAGAGTCTAACACTACACGGAACCACCCGGCTGACCACTTGCATCAGCCTGCCGCGCGCTGCCTTTTGAAAAGTGTGCCTACTCCGACTCGGGCTTCCCTCTCAGCACGAAGGACGCCGCAGAAGATGGAAATGAAGCTTGTAGGCCTTGTAGGCGTACGCAGGCGGCGCCAAGGAAATGCGTCTCTGTACTACTGTAAGGCTCGAAGGCTCCGGGACTTAAGATTTCTAACATGTTTCGCCGAAGAGATGCAGCAGAATCCATCCTCACACTGAGTACCCTCGTTGGCACAAAAACATGCAAGACTTGCAAAACTCCTCGAAAGCTTCTGTGAGCTTCTTGACAGCTGCGTCCACAGGACCGCGGACGCTGTCCGATGCTGCATATGCCTTACTTTCGCATTGGTCGGCATCCGTTCTTTTTGCAATCCAGCTTGCCGGAGCTGGGATGCGAACAACTCCGGCACCTCCTACAGCGGCACCGAGTACCTGGCAGCTCTTGAGATCAGATGGCCGCATTTAAACAATTCGCATACAGTGCCGTTGACTCTGTGGCTCACCCTTCCTGCTGTGACCATCTCCTTCCGTCTGGCTGCTGGCCTCTGTGTGGCACTTGCGGAATGGAGTTGTAGCGTTGCGAGACGAAGCTTCAGGACCCTTGCTTGGGAGACTCAGACTCTGTTCGCTCATCTTGGCTGTGGCCCTGGCCTGGGCCGAAGCTTTGGAGCTTCGGTCGCCTGGGAACTGAAACCAGCAGGATTTCGGTAGGTGAACACACCGCACCTCTGCCGCGAGCGTCTGGAGTCCTCGGCCATTGATACTGGTTGAGTCTGAGCCACAAGGAAGTTCGAAGTTTATTGAGCTCGTGCTTGCGCTGCACTCACTCCGTCAGAAGCTCAGCAAGTCGCTCATCTACTAGCTGGTTACTAGCTCCGACCCTCATCGCACGTTGTCGTTTGCATCTGGGACAATCGAAAAAACTGCATCGAACTCGAAAAGCCAGGAGCCGTCAGTCGCCCTTGTGCAGCTGCTTCAGCTGAGCTGACTACGTGCGAGCGAGGCCTACTGCAAGGCCAGGCGTCGGAAGCGCAAACTGCGTGGGGTCGCGCCCAGTGCTGTCGCAGCGCGCCCGAGGCGCCACATGACGCACACCACGGAATGGAGAAGTGCAGTTCGGACTTTGTGCCTGGAGCTGCAACTGGTGTCAGGCTTGAAAAACATCGTCGGGGCTAATGCAGGGACTTTCAGCCTGATGTATGGGATGGCCGGGGGAAAGGGAAGGCAAAAAGGCTTCTGTAGCAATGATCTGACTAAAGGTGTAGACGGCATCGAGCGAAAAGATTAACAACAAAGACTTATAACAGTATGGCTGCAGTCTCTACATGCGCGTCTTGAGCTGCTTGCCTGCGCAGACAAGCTCACGGCCGACAACTGATTTGTGATCTTACGTATGTCTATGTCCAAATGACCTCGTTTGCCTTTACAAATAACCAGGCTTGAACTGGCTCTCTTCGACTCCGTGCATTCTGATCCCATGCTGCAGCTCGTCTTCCGCGTGTGGCCGACATGTGCAGACGTCTTTTCCTGCAGCCCCTGCAGTCCACGAACCCCAGCTGTACAACTTCGAAAGCTCCGAACTTCGCCCCTGGGGACCTGCACGACCCAAAGCTTTTGTTCTGGGCAAAGCCGCAGTAGCCGTGATGCGTTTGTGCGTGATGCAGGGTGTGCTGTCTTCCCTGTGATTAGCAAACACCCACCAAGGTCGAATGGCCGTTGCTTCTGCCCTCAACAGTGCCCAGAGCAACGACCAAGCGGGTAAATTGGCATACCCGGACAAGGCATTAGCATCTTTAGAACTTTAGGTTGCTTCGACATGCAATTTACAGCAGAAGCGGTCTCTTGGCGAAAGCCATGGGCACAGCGAGCCTGGAGAATCTCTGTACAAGCATATCGCGCTGTGGAGCCTTTTTCGGCTCAGCGGTTGCTTTAATCCCACCTACATCATCGGATGCTGGTTGGCAGAGAGACCGACGGCTCCCTATGCAGATTCCTGGGGGTGTTCCGAGTACAAGCTCGCAGCCCCAATCGATAGAGCGCGCCATCAAGGCTGCAGGAGGAACAGAAAGTTGTGTTCTTCATCGCTCGACACATTTTGTGCAGCGCGTGTTTCCATTTGCAAAGGGACGGAGCGAACGGCAGCGAGTGGTTTCCGCGAGCTTGATATGCTGGGTTGCAGGCAGGTACACACTCATTCGATTCCTTCCTCGATCGACCTGCTCTCCCCACATACCTGCTGATTGGAGGCTGAAAGACTCCCAGTACGAAGGGGTGATCGGGGTAACGGATGGTCGAGTGAACTTCTGATTCTGAAGACCTTCCGAAACAAAAGAAGCTGAAATTGTACAAGCTTGTCACAGCCAGCGATGCAGTTTGCCCGACGCTGAACAGCACGATTTAAAACTCGTGAAAGCAAAGCATGCCTGTGATGCTACGTAGGCATCGGTTACGGAACCATTCGAGCGTCGACGCTCGGCTGCAGAAAGCAAAAAAGAGCTCAAGCCTTACATCAAATTGGATTTAACCAGAGCTTTGTAAACGAGAGCCTTGCGGTTGACAGGCGCGGAGGAGCGTGGCTGACGGCGGAACCGAGGTAGGTCATGCCGGGTGTTTTCTCGATAAGCTCCCCGGCTGGAGTGGGAATGCAGTTTTTGCGCTCATACAGTTCTCCTTGGCCAACTACGAATAAGATTCAGTGATGCATCATGGCCGAAGTGATGTGCAAGCAAAAGGCTCGAATACCAAATCGTTGTAGCATCCAGACGGATTCGACGATCTATGCTGTCGAGTCGAGCGCCAAGAGTACCATTTAATCATTCCGTTGCGTCCACGCTTTCGGAATCTTAAAGCCGGAAGATGCACCTTCGCACAGTGGTTCTTTCGAAAACCAATCTGTGGCTTTTTGCACCAGTGTCCAAAATGCGTTTCTTTAGAACTGATGCGACACGTTTGCAGGCACTGCTGCGATGCTTTGAAGACACATTCGGGTGGTACTGTGTTGTTGGCTTGCACTGGATATACTGGATCGCCTTAAGCACTATGACAGCAGAAACAGTTCTGTTTCACCAACACAGATTGCAGAGATTGCGAAGTCATTGCAAATTAGAGTCTGGCTCCGTCGCAAGTTGAAAGCTCCGTCCTGGACTATCTGGATCCTTCGAGGCCGTTATAAGACCGTCCGGGTTCACTAAAAAACAGGGACCTATTGCAGCATCAATCACAGCGACCGGATTTGTTCTGTTCCGAGGAAAGCAGTTGGCCATCTCAGTTTTATAATCTCCGCTGTTTCATATGATGTCCACGACGAAGTTTCTTCAGCGTGAAGGTACCATGACTCGCCATTTCGACCGATGACATGCTTGGCCGATCTCTTTAATTTAGCCCGTAAACGCTTTTGAGAATTCCGGTCGTCACGGGACCTGCCCGTCGCTGTTGCAACACTTCTGTTCCGAAGTTGATACAAGGCCGATGTGCGGACAGTTTTCAAGGGGTTGTTGGGTGCCCGCCACACAAGAGGCGGCTTCGATCCAGTAGAGGAGACGCCGTCAGCAATACTTTCACATGGCCTGCTGAAGCCCAATCTCTGCGTGTAGATCATCCCGGGCAGGAGGCCCGTCTGTGAAAAGCATAGCTGTAGCCGGGAAGTGATTGGAAGCCAATGAAGCGAAGCGACCGCTGCAAATATGGACACGCTAGATTATGGCTATGGCCATGCTAATTTGTTATAGGCCTGATATTGCTGCACATCATTCAAGTAATATCGTGACAAGAGGTCGAAGACTGAGGAGCTAGGACATGCTGGTGCGAGAAGCGGAACTCCAGATTCCTCATAAATGACGCTTATATGCCCTGTATTTCTTAGTGGCAGGTTGCAGAAGCAGAAACAGTTTGCGATCGGGAAGTCGTGGCCATGGCAAAGACCCCAAAGAAAACCGCGATATGGCATCTCAAGCTGATGCTGCGCTTCCATGCCGAATGAGGAACAACAGTGGAAACACAAGCTCGGTTCATGAAGAGGAAGATCAAAGTGGTCGAGTGAGTGCTTCTTCCCACGTGTTCTTTCAGTTACACATCGTGACGACTGCTTAATCTTGCAGCAGCTCGCTTACTCAAGCCTCTGACTCTGACGCACCACGCATCCAAAGGTCCACAGGACAGGGCACTGAAGAATCAACTGGACCAGGGGCTGAAGCAATTTCTTGCGAGAATTCCACAGCTACTGCCATGTAAGTGAGTATTAACCCAACTCAGAAATTGCCCTTGCGCTTGGCGCGATCCCGTTCCAGCTTTCGTTAACTCACTCTCGGCTGACCGAATCAAGCAACGCTGCACTGCTGGTCATGACCTGGCTTAGGCCCTAAGGGATGCAAAGTACATGGCGCCATGACCTACAAGTACAGGTTTGGGTCACAAGCCGTACATAAGCTGGCACCTTTGCGGCCCCTTGAGGCCTCTCTGAGTCTGTCCGTGTTCAAGCTCTCACTGGTTCCCCGTCTGCTTGATTGGCACCGCTGTTGCCAATCTTTAACACATTGACGGCGCGTAAAATGCCTAGTGGCCTAGATTCCTAGACCTGCCTTCGTGCCTTCGTGGCGAAAGGGACCTGCGTCTGCTAGTAAAGTAACCTGCCTGCCCGAGCACACCGTCTCGGTGTCTTCTTTCTCTTGCCATCGAGGAAAGGCACCGGACATGACGCCGACTGGCACTAAACCCTAAACCCTGAACCTTCTTCCCGGAGAAAACCCGGTCGTTGCACGAGTCTGCACCCTGGCAAGTATGGTCCCCTTCCCAGTCTCTCTCCCACTGTCTCTCGTTGTCTCGTTCATGATTACGGTACCGGAAAACACGTAGCCAACATCCCAACGACAGCTACTTGCAACGAAGCCAGGGCTACAAGACATCCGGGCCAGTAGAGATGCAGCTGCTGCCGCCAAACCATTGTGCACAGATGCTCTCCTGTGCGCCATGTGCAATTTTGAGGCAAGTCAGCTACTCTAAAGCGAAGTTGCGGCCAAGACTCTCTCCAGAAATCGCTCCTGCATCCACCTCAGCTCTCAAAGCGGCCCCTGAGAGCTGGGCTTTGCATTTCCCCCGAATGGACATCGACTTGAAACTCTGGCCTTGTCCTCCGCATTCTCAGTTCGCTTCATGTTGGAGCCTAGCAGTCTGCACCCTGACGACTGGATCTTGCCAAAATCAGAGGCTTGGCTACGGGCCGTTCTGCCCGCGCTTTCCTTTCCCCTTCCCTCAGCTGACTGAACCGAAGCAGTCAGAGCGCGATTAAACGGCATGGATACTGCAGGTGCTTTGCCATGCTCTTCTGAGATCGCTGCCCTGCTGGGCACCTTTCCCGCCTTTGCGCGCTGTCTCTGTGGCAAGGAGGAGGACAGCGGCGGCTGCCTTGGTGAACTGCGCTCAAGACTGTGGGAAGCAGGTTTCTTCTACAAACTGCGAGCCCCTCGACTGCAACTTCGACTCATGTCGCGATGTCGCGTGGGATTCGGGCCTCCGCAAATTGCAGTGGAACTCCTTCGGCATCTCGGCCTCAGCTTCCGACTCGGGCTCTCACAGCATTCTTCCCCGGCTTGCATCTCTCTCAGTGAGCTGTGTCGCTTGCACGCTCTGCTTTGGGGCAATGATTCCGATGCTGCAAAGTTCCAGCTGCGCAAGCCGGCCTCCTCACAGGTCTTCAGACACATAAACCTTCAACACGATGCGAAACGCTGCCATTGAATTCATGAGCAACGAGGGACACTTACTGGCCTTCCATGCCCGTGCCACGCAAGAGAATGCAACAGGCTTGAAAGGCAAGCGCAGAAGAGCTTAGTTGGGTCCTCCACCAAGACAGCCTGTGCCGGGTTGGACTTCGACAGATCCGTCTCCTCGGCGTGGGACTGCTAACTTTTGCATGTGCGGCAGATTGCCTTGCCGGGCATCCTGCCTGAAGGACGGAAAAGAGGGCCTCTGCCGTGGCAAGGGCAATCCAGCAGGCAGCAGGCAGCAGGCTAGCATGTGCTCAGCAAGAGAACGAACACTGTGTGACTCCACTCCTTGCGGAGGCGCTCTTCGTCCACAAAGGGCAGCAAAACGATGGCCTGGGCAGTAACATGCAGTAACAAAGGGGTGAGCTTGCAAATGCACTCCTTTGCTGCGCTCTTCTGCGCCTGCCACTCTTTGTCTCCTTCTTTCAGGTCGGTCCTCGGCAGAAGGCTGTGAGCTCTCGGCGACAAGGGGCTGCCAGCTTGTCTCGTGTGGTTGGCGCACTTTCGGCTTCTTTAGGGATAAACTCACGAACTGCCTGGCGACTTCTTCGTGCGCCGACGTCTCACCGGTTCTAGTAGGGCCTCAAAAAATTAGGACAGGGATTTCCCACATAAACCCCCTTATCATGAAGCCCAATGAGGTAGGGATATCCCTGTAAAATGCTTATGCTTGTGTCCTTTCTGGGTCCCTAACCGCCTGGCTTCTGCCACAGGGCGAGATCCCGTGAGGACGTACATAGCCTCGGCGTGATGTCGAAAAGCCTTCCTTCGTCGTCCATACGCATCGCAGAGGGGAGGTCGTTGCAGTGGCACTCCTCCGTGCATGGACTGCGTCGCGTGGGTGGCAGCCTGAAGCCCAGATCTTCCAGGTAGCTTCTCGCCTCCAAAGGGCACGAGGTATGCCTCGTCGAGCAAAAGAACACAAGGCTAAAGCGATCGCCTCCTTCGAAGGGCCGCGCAAAGTGCATTGCCCGCCCGTCGAAGCGCGCCCAGCAGTTCCGAACGTTGACACTGCGGCCCATGCAGATCTCGCCCTGGCCGCATACGAAGGTCATTGTAATTATTGCTGGTCACCACTGCATACATCTCGTAGTACGACTACTCTTTCCTACATGTATAGTACAAGCGACTTCAGAAAAGCCAGACTCCTGTTTGCGATGGCAGTCTCTCAACACTCAAGGCATCAGATGCTGTACCGGACATGAGGCTTCTAAACTGCTTTGATACCCACTGCCATGACATCTGTTTCAGCAGTTCCAAATCTGCAAAAGTAAAGTGAACTTTCGATGAGCGATACTTTACTTTACGGCCTGTGTTTACACCGGAAATTCCGACGGCAACCAGCTTTAAACCTGTTCAGCACGAGATCCAGCCTTGCGATAACGAGGAGGAATGTCATGCTCCAGGACGTGCTTTTCGGAGCCAAATGCCGATTCGACGAAAAGTTCACCGCCGGAGCTCCAGTCACCCACCGCAGTGATCCAGCTGGGGCCGAGATTGTTGCCATCCACGTGCGGCCGGGCCGCGTAGTTTCGGTTCAGCTGGATGCTGGTGCATGCCAGCGCTTGGCAGCCCGGGATGCGGCCCACTGCCTGCTCCTGGCGAAGGTGCTGCTTCCAGAAGCGCAGCAGCATCCGACAAAGCCCGGGATATAGCCGCGTACTGCGCGAGGGCAAAGGCATGCCTGCGGTACTGGCGCAGGAGACTAGGCCAAGAGTTAAGGAGTCGATAGTCTCGACGCCGTCAGGGCGGACATTGGCCCTCCCTGTGTTTTTCCAGTGCTTGCCCGGAATTTTTCTGAGAGCCTCTAGAACCTGATCGCCCGAAATTGGCATCGCCGGCTCGGAGCAGGAATCATGTCGGGACGGCTTGATGAAACAGTGGCTCGAAAGGTATCGGACGCTGAACATCCGACGCCTGAAGTCGGGCTCCTCCTCGCTGCCATCGCTCATGGCGAAAAGCTCACCTCCTTCTTCCACCACCATTGCCATGGCCCTCTAGGAAGAAGAAAGCAACAGGCACTACTTACGTGTGCACTATGCTTCATGCTTTCGGCGTTAGGGCTTGAGTTGTCCAGATCCCTATGCCGGCTGTGACATGATCCGTGGTAGACTGCGTAGAGACTTTCTCCCTAAAGCCTAAACCCTTTAAGGTTTAGGTTTCCGCGATGCTCGAGCCACCAGGGCTGAGTTGCTCCGAAGCTTTGCACATTCAGGGTTTTTTCGACTCTTCGGCTTCGGTTTCTATGATTTGGCATGGGAAGAGGGCTGAAGCTGCTGGGGCTCCAGACTCGAAATGCAGGGGGTAGAAGTCGGCGATGGGGGACTGCCTGTCCTGGGAGGCATGGTGTCTCAAGGCCTCCCTTGCACTCTGAGGCTCCGGCTGGAGGGGCTCCTCCAACAGCGGCCGTAGTCTTTGTGGAAGCAGCGGTGAGGACTGCGGTGGAAGCACCGCCAGGAGCTGCCTCGGACATTCCCAGAGCTTCATAGAGTTCAATGGTACAGGCCGAGGAGAAGATGTGGACCCAAGCATATCTGCGTTTGAAATGCTCACAAGCTAAACTAAGTCCTCTTTCTTTTTCTTTCTGCCGGGCTTAGGGTCGCGGTGAAGTCCTCCCTCTCTCTCTCTCTATATATATATACACACACACACACGCACACGATCGGGCACGGTGCAGCTCTGGAGCAACGGGCCTCACGCAGCATGCGCAAGAAACAACTTTGGCAGGTGCGGCAGTGTCGTTAGTCGTCCCTGAGCCCCTGGCGCATCGAGGGGCGGGGCTGGAAGTGGCCCTTGCCTTTCACTCTGTCGAGTAAGCCGGGGGCTGGCCAGAGAGAAACGCAAGGTCAACGCTTCAGAGTCGAGCGAGTGGTTCACTGGAGTGACTGGACTTTCCTAGCTCTCCGAATTCTGGGGCGGTGGCACGCTTGCAAGGCCTGCCTTGGGCATCGGCTCACTCCTACGCGTCCTGTCGAAGCAATGCTTCCAGGTCACACAAAGTGGTGGGTAGTGTGCAGGATAAAACCTCGGCCAGAGCTGCACTCGTTCTGTCGCTTCCATTTCGATCCTGATCCTGAGATTTCCTGTCTGTGGCTGCAACCATGACCAGGAACGGCACCCCCGGACGTAATAGTGCAGCACCTCTGAAAGAGACTCGCCAGACAACCGAGGCATACTCCAAAGACCACTGGCACCGAGCCGTGTGCCCACTCAATCCCTGTGAGGAAAGCAACGCTTCGATGATGCCTCTGGACAACAACATTGAATTTCTAGATGAACTAGGACTACGGCGATTACGTACGGTCTCCTACAGGAATCGCAATGCTGTAGCTCCATGGCGACCACTGCAGCGGCAAAAACAGCTCGCAGGCCCTGACTCGACTGCTGCAATGTCATCCTTCAGCCGGCGAGCAGTACAGTATCAAGCCATGCGCACAAGCATGCACAAGCCCACCGCTTCCAACGTTCACTGCTGAGAGTCTGCTGCCGGCGAACCACTCGCAACAGGCCCCCCATATCGGGCGTAGTATTCCTGCACTGCCAACAACTCACTTACATTGTCGTGCCGCGCAGGATTGCAAGCCAGTCGCTGGCCGCAGCATCAACACTGCGTCAACCTCGATTTTCTCTCTCTGCATGCAGAGATTCAGCGACCTTTCACTTTCACAAAGTGCTCAGCATGCAGTGCCGAGAAGCACATCGACGAGTCGCAAGAAGCTCTAAGCAGGCAGTTTGCCGTTCAACCTGCGCAAGCAAAGAGATTCAAATGGGACCATCTTTCTTTCGCGGCGCACCTGATCTTCCGACTCATCGGGACGTCGGCTGTGGTCGACCTTGTGGCGGACCCAGGCTTGACGTCCTTCGCCCCAAATTTCCAAGAGCTCCGAAGAAGCGAGGACCTGCACGAGGTTGACGGCTTGGCCAGACGCAACACTCGAAACAACTCGAAGTGCACCTGCGCCAGCTGCGCAAGGTCTTGCATCCAAACCCTGAGTCTTCGGAACATGACGAAGACCCGCAGAGGTACAAACCGGTCCTCGGTGTTGCAAAACGGCATCGACGAACCGCAGATTGCCGCAAGTATGGGTTACTGGTCGTTGTTTACTCAAGCTTGTGAGGCCATGCGAAGCTTGCATCTGCTGCTCGGGTGCAACTGAATGCTTTCAGACCACGTGCTGGGAGCATAGTTGGTAGGAGGCTTTGCGCTGTTGAGCTGGATAGGCACGGAAGGGGAACGTCAAAAACACACTGCCTTGTCTTGGTGGTTCCACGCCTTGAAAAAACCTTACAAGAAGAAGTGCAGGTGGCTCTGCTTCTTAGCTTGTGGCTTTCCATGCCTGCGGCCTGAGGCATATACGATCGCCAGAGATGCAATATGTTTCGGTGGTGTATCCGTAGCCTATAGCCTACCGATTTTATGGATAAGGTTGGAGGAAGTTCTATAGCGTCCTGTCGATTTGCATTTTTGCAAGAGCAGTGCATTGCAGAGAAATGGGGTGACGTTCCATCAAGTTTCCGGATCCCGGTATGCGAGCATTGGAGGCAAATTGCCAACGCAGCCCTAGATGTCTCACTTTCAAAGAAGCACGCCGTGCACGCTGCTGCATAGGGCGGTCCATCCATGTGTGTTGAACGAATGCTCACAACGACAGACGAATCTTGACAGCCAGCAGCCAGTGCAAAAGCTGCCTTGTCTTTACAGCGTCAGCAGGTCGTTGCTGGACAATCTAGTATTTGCTGAAAAAATGCCAACCTGACAAGGCAACATCGTGGTGCAGGGCAGGGGCGCCCATAGGTTTGGGGTTCTAGTTTCGGATCGGCTGCCAGGGGTTTCGGATCACGGCACAGCGGGAGTGAGTTTCGGGACGAGGGCTGTCAGTTTCGAAGGGCGAGGTGGGCAGTTTCAGTCCGATTCTTGCACCTGGGCCTGAAACTGACCATGGCGTGAGACCGAAACTGACCATGTCCTGATCCGAAACTGTCCCGGAGCATGTTCCGAAACTCAGCACCGAAACTAACCTCGAAAGCCCTGAAACTCACAACTTCCCAGCACAAGGTCCCTCCGCTGGCGGACATGTCTTCGAAGAAACGCATCAGTCGGAAGATTCTCCGGTCCAAGCCTGACTTTTGGGCAATGCGTCGACAAGTGGGCTTGCAAATACCAGCATAGATCCCCAAACAATGAAAAAGCACCACAAAGACCATGACAATGACCCATCAGAACCACCACCAGAAGACCAAAACAACCAGAGACCACCCAAAGACCTTCAGGAGACCGCCAAACCAAAACCAGGGCCAAAGTGCTTCCCGCAAGTATTGGCGGCCTGATTCGGAAGCACGGCCGCGAGACTTGCTGGTTTAACAACCACGTACAAGTTGCTTGCCCCCCCACACCCAAAATGCTTTCTCCCGAGTACCGGCGCGATTCAGGGAGAGACAGGCACAATGCTAACGTGCTAACCCCGAAGAACTGGCGTGCTTCAGGAGCACCGCGCTCGGATTCAAGCGACGAAATTCTTTGCTCAGGTAATGCTGCGATCGGGGCAAAACGTGCCCGTGTATTGGAACTCACTATGAATTCGACTCTTCCGGAAACACTTTCCAGCGGATGCTGTGTCAAAAATAGGACCCGACTGCAAGAGATACATCCTGCCGCAGCCGGAGCCGCGTCGCTATTCCGCTTGCATGACCGACTCTCTTTATGCTGATTGCATGTAAAAACCACAACAGGTCCTCCGAAAACCACATGATTAATCAGGAAAGGGCCAATACTCGAAGGACTCTCGGACGGAGCGGTTCAGCTCCTCCCGCCAATTCACGGCCTGCGCAGGGTAGCTTTATGGCAGTCTTATGGCAGTGAGCCGCCACCGCTCTTGTCTTGCCTCTGCTGGCTCTGGGGGCGACTCCTCGAACTGCAAGCCACTCGGTACCGCCCAGGTCACCTCAAGAAGAAGTCTGTCTGGCAAGAACGTTGCTACCTGCTTTCTGTAGCGTCCTGCAGCCGCTGGGTCTCGATGCGGCGGGTGGCTACCAAAGTCCTGACCTTGGCTGCTGCCCCTTTTTCGCGACAAGGTGCTGCAGTGTGCGAGCAACAACTCATCTCAAATTGAATCTCAACAAGCATCTCTACTTGCACTACCACTTGAAAGCCGCACTACAGCCAACTGTCTGCTCTGGATGAGGGCCGGGGGTTCTGCTGCAGACGCCGGTTCAGCGAAGCAGACCAGCCAGGAAGCAGGTCCTCTTCTGGTGCCAGCAGTTGCCAGTGTCATTGCCAATCGGAGGGTAAGTGAAAAGTAGAGAAAGAGTGAGGGAGAGGGTAAGAAAACAGATCTGCGAGAACAAGAAAGCGACGGAGAGGCAAGGCAAGCCGCAGCAAAGCGCTAGACAAAAAACAAACAGAACAAAAGCAAAGCCCCACCGTCCTCGCGACTGCTTCAGTTGGTGAACGCTCTTCACGATGCAGCCCTGTTTTGACATTGCCGCCTCACTGTGTGAACTTATGGGAGGCATGGCAGGTCTGCAACCCCTGAACTTGCGAAGTTGCACCATGAGAGTAGTTTGGAATTGCACGGGCAAGCAAACCATGACCGCTGCTACTCCCATGGTACTTGTAGCTTTCGGATTGTGCGCAGCTGGCGAGGTCAAGCCTAAATGTGGTGCTGACCTTCGGGCTGACACCCGGTGCGACGAAGGTTTAATGCACGTTTCCCTCGGTACCTGAGGCTTGGGGCCTTCAGAAACCAGGCAACTGGAAAAAACGAGTCCGAATCCAGCAGAGGGGCCCAGAGTTGTGCTGCGGTGGCCTTCCGCGGCACAGGTGATACGACCACGGACAAGCCGTCCCAATTCGAGGAAGGGGGCCCAGGGCCGCGGTAGGGCAGCTGCTTTGGACCCCAGCCCAGGCCAAGCATGGCCAGGAGGATCTCGGCTTCCTCCTCAAAACGGACTTGCTGCTACAGATTTAGAGCTCACAAGACTTGCCTGTGCGACCGTCTCCAGCAAGCCACCTGAGCAAAGCTTTCGTTCCATGCCGGTCTGTCCTACGAATGGGCTATGCAGGCTTTTCTAAGATTCTGGACGCATGAAGCGGTATGACTGCTGTCGTGACAGCAAATCTCTATGCAGGCGAGGACCGAGGACCAACATTGCAGGTCAGGGCCGAAGTATGCCGAAGTGGATTTCTTGTGGAAAGTGGAATCCAAATTACCAGGGCAACTCCATCCGAAAGAGGTTCCAGCCCCGTATGTGAACGAAAAGCTGTCCGTCTTGTTGAGTCAATGGCAAGCCGCGCCATCGGGGCAAGTCCAGGGTGAGGTCTGCTGTGGTCAAATACCTCAAGTGACTGGGTGGCGCAACGTCCTACAAGCAAATCAATGTCACACTACACCTTACAACCAATCATGACCAGTCGCCCATTCGCTGCAGGCTTGAGCTGGTAATAGGCCGCGAGGAGCTTGTCCAGGCCACCATCGTAGATGTCGACCGCTGCTATGTGAGGCCTAAGTTGCGTTGTCAACGTGGGTGGGCCCATCAGAGTTACCCGACGAGTACCTTCAACATCCGTTAACTCCTCTGTCTTGCTGACGCCTCGTGTGTGGCTTGTGCCAGGCTGTGACGAGGTGCAGGAAGTCGTTCCCAACCAGGCAGCACATCGCCACGAAGTCAGCCAGCAGTCGATTCCTGAGGAAAGACCATCAGCTTATCAGCAAGCAGGCCTTGCCAGGCAGGGGCAAGTCAGCCTCTAAGCTATTGGGCGAATACCCTCCATCTTAGCACCTGACGGTAAACAGTCCGGGAACTGGCTGGACAGCCACGCGCGCAGGGCCACGATGCTCAGCATCTCGTAGTCCTGTTCAGACAAAGACACTGCTTGAAAACGCGAAGATTTTCTGGTGCTGAGAAGACTCCAAGCTCCAAGACTCCAAGCATTCTCCCATGCTCCCGCCTCGGCCATGGGCCCTGCGGAGGCCGCAGGCTCGGGTACCGGCAAGGCGTCCGAGTCTGGGGCCTCTTGAACATCGGCCTCCTGCTAGGCTGCTAGAAATGCTAAAGCACGAAAAACCCATGGTCTGCAAAAATCAGCGACTCACTGCACCTGAGACGGCCCAGTGTCGGTGCGCACCCTTTTCTCGTAGTTGGGCTTCGTTCTCAGCAGGTATACGTGTTCGGATTCACACACCAGCCCGAGGAACACCAGATCCTGATGCAGCTTCCACCAAACACTCACATCATGCAGATGCAAGCGGCTATTTCAAGTACTCTCCAATCTTATTGCGGACTGCTCTCCGAAAAGCAGCAAGGCGTCGGCATCATTGCTGCAAAGGCAGTGCGTGTGCTCGGGATGGTTCCGAATCACCTCCATGATTTTGTGTTCGCCTTCGCCTGCAGCCAATTAGCCATCTGAGCTGCCACTTCTTTTGAAGCTTTCCTTGATAAAAATCAAAAACCAGCCTGGATCACGATCGCAAGAGATGACTATGCTCAGTCCTTGCAGATCGGGCACTGCAGCCTCCCAGAGAAATGGCAGTGGAACTTGACACGAGGTCGGGAAAAAGGTAGGGCACCAGTATGGTGTGACAAGCTGGAGTCCAGCACAGATGGATGCCGAGCTGAGGGACACCTCTGTTTTGCTGACCCCGCAGCCTGAGAGGCGGCCCAGTGCCGTAGCCGATCCGACAAGCGCTGCATGAAAGGAGTCCTCGGCTAGGCTGCGAAGATCTGCCAGAAACCATTTTGACAGGTTCTGCAGCGGCACCCAGGCGTGATGGCGTTCCGATCCTGAGGCCGCTGGCCGAAGACAAGCTTGCACGAGCAGCTTTGCGCGTGGTCTTGCACGAAGGAAGTGTTGAGGCAGTCGCGAAGACATCGATGACTGCATCGATAACATCTGCATCTGTCTCTTGGGCTTTTCGAAAACGCCTCAGTGCCGAGAGGACATGCGAAGTGCCCATGGCTAGTGTAGTTTACGGGGTCTGCAAGGACACAAAAGCCAGGTCAAGGCAGCATGACAAAGGCTTCAACAGACAGCAGCAATATCAGAACGGGTGGCCGTGATCTCTGCTGGTTCATCTTGGCCCTTGGGGCCACCCCATCCAGTGCCACATAAAGCAGAACCTATCAGGCCAATCCCTTCTGTCGCTTGAATTTCTCGACGTGCCCTGCTCAACTGTCGCAAGCCTTGGGAGTCACTAAGGATAACAACACGGCGAGTTGCGCCTCCAGTGTCAGGGGCATACTTGCAACGGCAATCAGAGCTGGTGCTGCAAGCCTCAATGAGCTGGAAGAGATAGTCCTCTTGCTCCTGAAGTGTCCAGTCATTCACGCAGGTGTGGACGACACCATTGAAGTCCAGGTACCTGAAAAGCTTAACCGCGACTCATTGTGATCCACTACGGTTCAATTGATAGCCTACCGTCACGTCTCACCTGACTGCAACCGGGGGGCAGGTTGTCAAACCTAGGCTGAGTAACATCTGGCACGGATCGTGCACGACATATCGACTACAAATGTGTGTTAGCCGCCTTGCCATGCAGATGTAGATCGAATGTACACCGCGACATTTCACCACCCGTATCTTGACACTTTGACAAGTTTTGACGTCCAGGGCGCTCGTACGGGGGCCCGGTGCTCTTTGCTCGCAGATGAGGTACTCTGCGCACTGCCCACCGATAGAAGCCAGGTACACCCATGGCTTGTGCAGAGGGGGAAGGGATATGTGCCTTTCCGTGGAGGAGCTTCAGACCCGAAATGATCTCCAAACTCAAGTATGGCTACAAATGGGCTGAGGAGGCCTGTGCGCAAAGCAAACATGCTTTACTTTCTTCATCTGCAGTTTAGATGATACAAGAACCTCTTGCCTGCTAAGCAAAACGCCTGCAGTCGAAGCTGAACTTCATACACTTGAGCAAACAGCATGGCGAGCTGCGTGCTGAAGGTGGTAGCTCATCTAATCTAGAACTTAAACACGTAACCTCTGCTGTAGTGCTTGCTGGTGCTACCAAGATACTGCGCTGAGACATCCGAGTCCATCTCAGAGCAAACTGAGGACGACATTGCCGTTATTGCCGTGTAGCTGCTGCTGCGCTTACTGGAGGAGGCGAAGAGAAGCGGTCCAATTTTTTCCGGAGTAATTATTGACAGCGCAGAGCGGTATGATTGACGTGGGTTATCTCGAGAATGCCATTGAGGACGGTCGGTACGCTGTCGACAAATTCTCAATCCTCTATGCACCTTCACATAGTTGAGTCCTTAAGCACAGGATGGTGAAACGAATGGCATAGCCGTTTACATGCCAGTGACACATGAGCCAGTAGATGCATAGCACAAAATGCATTGTTGTCCGGAAAGAGTGTTTCGCCCTAGCATTATTTGTGAGGCAACAATCTCATGGCATGTCTGGTATGCGCTTTGGCCCTTCACACAGCCGCTTGGCCAGGGACTTGTAGTCGAAAAGGCCTAGAAGCCAAGGTGTTGTCAGTGTAGAAAAACTTGTAACATGACTATTCCAGCGCTCAGGCTCGTTCAGTGTTTCGACAGTCAAAACGTCCAAAGCGTGTGTGGAAAATGCTGCCACCCCATATGTCCAAACCGTCTTGCTTTGGCCGCTCCGTCGCGACATGCTCTTGACATCTCCTCTAAGCTTGATGTTCGCCGGCTTGCTATTACATCTGGACAAGTTTTGCTGCGACTCTATCACATACACCGTAGCGTGAAGGGGAATGTCAAGGTCTCGTGCCCATGATCATGCCAGGCCTTTATCATCCACCTCCGCCTCCCTCAGGATAGCATCAACCTGAAGGCGTCCAAAACTCACTTAGGGCCGGGGGCATGGAGAACGAAAGCTCGCGATAATTTATCCGGCGGATGTCGGCCCGGCAGGTCAGCGGGCTTTTGTCCGCGGAAGCACAGTAGTAATAGTAGCAGTATAGTGTGTGCCGGGGATTTAGAGCCGATCTTGGGGCAACGTTGGCGCACAATCTTGCCCATCTTGGTTTTCAAGATTTTTTGGGGGGCCGACATGGTACGCAAGCTTGCTCGGCGTTGGGAAGCCGGGTCCCGATAGGGGGGGTAGGTCGCGCAAAAATCAAGAAATCTTGCTGTTTTGCTATACCCATCCAAAACCCTAAACTCTAAACCCCTAAACCCTACCCTAAACCCTACTAAGCTGTTGGTTCGCGCGTCACGCCGCGTACTCGACTCGCTTCCGAAAACTCAAAAAACCGAAACTTCGAAAAGTTCTGGCAGATTCGTAAAATCGAAAAGTCGAAACTTCGAGTGAAGGAAGATCTCGCTTGATTCACAAAAGCAAAACTTAGAATTTCAGAGTTTTTACGAAATTCGAAAAGTCGAAAATTTCTAAAATCGAAAAGTTTAGCGATTTCAAAAATTCATTTTACTCGATAATTCGGAGAGTCGAAAATTCAAGTTTTCGAAGATCTCGCTACAAGCAATAGAATTTTCTGAATTGAAACCTCACAAAAAAAACAACTGGAAAACTCTAAAACTCGAAAAATCAGAAACTAGAAAAATCAAAAACTCCAAAATTCGAAAATCGATTTCTCAAATTTTCGAAACTCCAAAATGCAATTCGTCCAATTTTTGTCAAAGGCTTCTAGTTTAGCTTTCTTGTAACAAGAAAACAAGACCATTTCCTCAAGAACCCATACAGTCTCCAGATACCTGCTTAATGCTTGATATACCTTCTATCCCTGGCTGACCCTGGGCTCCCTGCAGTGCAAGTGCAACTTCCCATTCCGGATTCACTTGACAGCTTGCACGTGCATCTGTAAAGGCAGTTCTTGCCATACCTACAGCATGTGACCGCCCATGGTGTATGGCCGTAACTGTCAGTCGCAACCTCGTGGAAGCTCCTGTGAGGCACTGGCCTCTCCCATCATGATATGCATCAGCGATCGATGTAGTGAGGAACCCCAAATCACGCACAGTATGCACCGAATAGGCAGTATGCGGAAGCCTACCCTGTCAGAGACTGAGATAGCTATCATCTTTAATTCGTTTATGTCGCGGTGCGATACACAGGAACGAACGAAACGCAAGCCTACATCCTCAGTCATTCCACAAATCCGCACGCATTTTAGGAGTGTTCCCGGCTGACACCCAAAATGCAGCAAGCCCTGCGCACGGTGGGTTGAGAAGCCCCATGACTGGCCAGAATACACATGATTTGGATGATGGGCCATGGAGGATTTCAGTGTTCTCTGACCCGCTCAGACCATGGAGCACTAACCTAGACCCTAAACCCAGCTTCCCCTGATAAGGGGAAGTAAAATTAAACACTGGGGCTTAAACCAGGCCCTAAACCCTATGTGCCCGCCGCCTCCTGTTTTGGAGTGCCAGGCACCCTAAACCCTAAGCCGAGCTTAAAATTTGGAGATTTCGGCGAAACCTTATGCCTGGCTTCCCCCTTTGCGGGGCTTGGGCAGGTATGTCCTAAACCCTAAACCAAAACCCTGAAACGAAACCACCCCCACACGCAAACCGCAAACCTAGAAACCGGGGCGGGCGGGTGAATCCAGGGGAAGGGAGGAGAGATGGAGGGGAGGTGTAAACGCTGGATTTCGCGAGCATCCGCTCTTTTAGGCTCCAAAGTTTAATTGTTGCTGGGCCCAAATCACCCCGCCTGCATTGACTTCACTCCCACGCCGTGTGCTGCAGTGCTTAAGGCGACCATGGCGACCTTACACCAGCTGTG
This sequence comes from Symbiodinium sp. clade A Y106, assembly GCA_003297005.1. Taxonomy (NCBI): domain Eukaryota; class Dinophyceae; order Suessiales; family Symbiodiniaceae; genus Symbiodinium; species Symbiodinium sp. clade A. The sequence goes on from BGNK01002268.1 coordinate 39,179, forward strand.
GCGACTTGAACCTACGACTAGTCCTTGAGCCCCGTTAACCCGAAATACGTTGAACCAGCCTAGAAACCTTACAAAGCCTCTGACATCGCAACAGACACAACCCATTAATTACCCGTAACAAATCGTACCCCTTGTCTTGCGTGCGACATCATGAGCGCTTGTGGGCTGAGGCGCTAAGCCCCAAACCCGCAAACCTTAAAAAAAAACCCTACACCCTGAAATCCTGAATCCTACAGCCTTCACCGGCATTCCACCCCACATTTGCAGATGGCTCTGCCCCCAAAGTCCGAACACCGGATCACAACAGAAGGTCGTGCTTTGCACACCTTAAACCCTAAAAGAAGTATGCTGTTGCATGCCAAACCCTAAGCTTTACACCAGTTTTGTTTCGTGGCAATAACTGGGCAAGCCATCCCGCCCCAACAGGAGATGTTGACTAGCGAACCCGAAACAGAAAACACTGCAAACATATTCGTTGATATACACTAAATCTATGCTGGGTGGCACATCCTGAATGTTCAAACCCCTCATAAACCCTTTAGCATGTATTGGTTCCCAAACCCCAAACAACTCACACGGCCATGTGGCTGGCAAAACACTTAAACCCTAAAAAGTGTTGTTGCTCACGCCCAAACCCCAAAACGACATGTTAACCCCTAAAAGAAGTATGCCGTTGCTACCCAAACCCTGAAACATAGTCTTGCATTACACTACCTTTGTTGGGTGGCAAACACTGAGCTAGAAGGTTCCCAAACCCCGAACTCCACACGGGGATGTTGGCTGGATAAAAAACACTAAACCCTAAAAAGTATTATTGCTCAAGCCCAAGCCCTGAAAAAATTTGTTGCTTGGAAAACCCTAAACCTGAAAAGGAATGGTCGGCGCAAACCCAGAACCGCAACAAACGGTCGTGCCTTGCACACCCATTCCCAAAAGAAGATGCTGTTGCTTACCTAACCCTGAACCGTAGCCTTGCTGTGCTGTAGTTTTGAGTGCCGCGCACGCAACTGTGACTTGAACGGTGACTTGAACCCGAAAAGTAGAAAATAAGAAATATCAAAATTTTCGCATGTTCGATTATCAGAAGTTTGCTTTTGAGATTTTTGGCATGGTCCGAACCCGAAAAGCCAGAAAAGTCTAACATTCTACTTTGTATTTTCCAATGTTTGGAATTGCGAATATCAAAATTTCGTGTCTTTGATGTTTTTTTTGATATGTTTCGAACCAAAAAAATGCGAAGTCTTTGATTTTAAAATGTTCGAATTTACCTGTGTGCACCGAAAAACACAAGAATTCGAAGGAAGAATTAGTCGCACCGTTTCTTTGGTTCTTGACGTACAGGGCCTCGAGAAAGGACGGCTTGTAGGACTTCAGGATTTCTTTATGGCATGTTCTCAAAATAAGGTGGCGCTCTAATTAGGGTCTTCATAAGAGCCTGCTGTTTAATCCGCATCTGCGGTCCTGGGTTTGCGCCGACGATTCCTTTTAAGGTTTAGTCTAAAACTAAGACCGGAAAGCACAGCTCCGGCACCTCCACAAAGCAGCGAGTCCCTTCTCGCTCGTTCGGGCCACTCTTGCGCCTTCGGAAACACGGATTGGGGTCGAGAGGAGCGAGACGCCGAACCGTGCCTTTACAGATTTACACTGGTTCAGAATGTCTCAAATTTCTATACAGAATCCTCTCTAAAAGTTAGCTGAAGACCTTCGGACAAATGTTTCCACCATTCTCCCGCTTTCAGCGGTTTGGTCAAATGGTCTGCCATCTGGGCTCCAGTTGGAACCCAGGCAATCTTTCCGACCTCGCTGAGGTCATCGCGGATGGCAGCTAAGTCGATCGCTGGCCGTTTACATGATGGCACACGGGGTACTCCATCGCGGATCAGGTGATCAAAAAGGCTCCTGCAGTCACTGAGGAAGCGAAGCTGGAGCCGGGAGGAGTTTCTCGCGAGTTTGCCGGTGAGGAGGGTCTCAAGGAAGCGGCTGATGAAGATCCCGGTCTCGATGGCGGTGGCACATGCCATCGTTTCTGCCGCAAAGGTAGATCTACACACTCTGTCGCAGGCTCCACTTCTCCAGTCCAGCACGCTGACTTTCTCCTTATTGCCCTTCAGCACGTCGTTGTTGGCGAGGAGGAAGAAGAGTCCGCCAAGTTGAGAGCACACGCTGGAGTTGGCTCTCTTGGTGCGAGTTTCGTTCTTGCTGAGGGGCCCGGTGGTGATCAAGCCATCTTGGTCCTCTTGCGCGGTGAGGCTGTAGTAGGGGTCGCCCTGGTTTTGCAGAGCGTTGGCCCACCCCGCGTCGTGGAAGCACAGTAGGGTGGCATGGTTGAGGCCCACCGGGTATATCCTGATGCCTTCTTTCTGGTGTTCGTAGGCCCTCTGCGCCAACAAGTTCGTAAACTTCACGTCGGCGACAAGCGGCTCTCTTTGCCGTTGTTGACACATCCAAACTCCGACCTGCAAATCAGGGCGGCTTTGGCTGGCTAACCATGACAATGCCCCGATTAGCGACATATTGTCGTGCTTTTGGACCTCGTTGGCGAGGTCCTCGTCGGCTTGTTCCTTCAGGATCTCAACTTCGAAGAGCCGGGTGGCCGTGTAGCTGGCTTGGGAAACGAGGATCATGTCTTCCTTGATGTCGATGTAGGACCCCACGTAGTCAAAGGATCCGCTCTCCCACTCGCGAATGGGAAACTGCGCGCTCAGCTCTTTCTTGATGAGCTGGCAAAGCTCGTCATCGCCAACCAGCAAAACATCGTCGACGTGCACTCCGATGTAGGCCTCGGGGTTGCGTAGCTGCTTCCCGTCGTCCTCGTTCGTGACCTCCTCCTGGACCATGAAAATGCAGTGGTCGAGGGAGCAGTTGGTGATCACCCATTTCCGCCCGTCCTTGCCCTCGATCGACATGGACGTGAGTGACTTGCGGAACTTTCCCCACCATGCCGCCGGGCTGTCGACCAGTCCGAAGATAGGCTTCTTGATCCGCAGGAGCTGTTCTGGGTGTAGGTCGCCCAGTCCGGAACGGGGTTGCCGCAAATACAGCTCTCGGTGAAGTTCTTCTCCACACAGAAAAGCGGCCGACACATCTCCGGCATGACCTGTCCATCCTCGCTTCAAGTTGCTTGCAAGAACCTCCACGGACAGCGGCAGCAAAGCATCGCGCTCGATGTGCTCGTCGTACTGGGTGCTCTCCGCCTGTTTGAACCCTTCATGCTGTTCCGTTGGTATAAGGCTCCAAGGAATTTCCTTCTCGAGGGCTTTCTCCTTGGCACGAGGAGTCTTAGGCAACTTCATCATGTAGTTGGTGTAAGGCTGCTTGGTGTCGGTGGAGACGGTAGAGACGAGCAGTTCATCAAAGAGTTCATCTCCGACTTCTTGGGGCCCTTTTGTTCTGTAGCGTTTGGCCACAGGAGGAAAAGTGGCCTCGTCGTCGCCAGGTGGCTCGTCCTCCACCATGTCTTCATCTCCAGGAGGTAGTTCAAGGTCTCCTTCACCATCGTCTTGGTCATCGCCAGCAAAGATCTCCTCGTCAGCAAAGGGTTGCTGCAACAGCTTTTCTAGATCTTCTTGGGTAGCCCTGTCGCTAAAAGTTGCTCCAAGTTCTTCTCCAGTCGCGATCCTGATGTGCTCGGGGGCGATAAGATGACACCGTCCTGCGAAAGAAGCCCAGTAGTTCCCGCCCTCGCGGCCGATCACGGTTGCGGGCTCATACCATCTCCAGGTCTTGGAGTCTTTAGGCTTCCGGTACATGAACACGTGCATTCCAACCTCAAGGTCACTTCCTGAGACTCGGGTTCGTTGCAGTAGAGCTCGACGGAGTTTCTCGTCATATTCTTGGCCTTAAAGAAAGACTCTTTGGCGGCGACTCTCAGGGTGTGTTCTTTCGCCCTCATCCTGTCCTTGGAAATGACGTGGTGGAAGTGCTCGGAGAGGGTGTGGTCGTTGAGGTCCTCGGGGAGTCGGGGATCGCGTCCCCAAACGGCCTGAGAAGGACTAAGGCCGCCCTGTCTACGGAGCGTATTCATGGCAGAATTCACCGGAGTGATGGCGAGGGGGGCGTCCTTCTTGACCACAGTCTTGTCATCGACCATGCGCACCCAGACTTCTTTCCACGTTCGTATACACCTTTCCACCGCGCCCTGTTGCCAATGTGCTTGGGCAGCGATCGGCCTGATGAGGGTCCCGTGCCACTCCGAGAAACGTGCCAAACCTGCCTGAAGTCCGGTTTCGAGGTCCAGGACCAAAGTCCAGGGCGCCCCAAAAGTCTGCGTCCACATCCTGCAGAAAGTAGATTCCATGGCCTTTCCAGAGTGTCCTTCTAGCTCGCTTGCCAGGCAGAAACCGGTTCCCAGGTCAATCGCCATGAGGAGTTCGCCCTTTTCTTCGAAGGCATCAAAAGTAGTGAAAGCATCCAAAGCCACCACTTGGTTCAACAGGTTAGGGATACTTGGTCCGCGCCGGCCAGCCGAAGGTGCCTCGCCATATCACCTGGGCTTGCGTGTCCAAGGTTCTGGTGCAATCTCTTCAGGGAGCTCTGAATGGGGCCTGAGATGACTTCTCCTTTTAAGTGAAAGAGATGGCCTCGGCTCCCCTCGTTGCCGAGTCTGCAGGGAGGACCATTGATACGAAGTAGATGCCGTTCTCCTTCGCGTCGCTCACAGCTCTCGCCGTACTTGTCCAAGAAGGTCTCGAGGTAACCTTGAGGCGAGGCGGCGGTGTCCTCTCCGAACTCCAGCACGATGGGTCTCCCACTCCGGGCCTGCAGCTCTAGGACCTTTTGGAGGGAGTTGAAAGTCTCCTTCATCTTGTCGACGTGGATCCACAGGGTCTCGGGCTCGAACATGGTCACGTTCTCCTTAGCGTCGGAGAGGACACCGGGGCCTGAAAGGTCTTCTGGAAGGCGAGGCTCCATGCGTACGAAATCCAACTCTCCAGCCTCCAGTGTCTTCTTCACGTCGCCAACCTCAAAGAGCGTAGCTGCGCCATGTTTCTTTCCAAGTGGGAACTCGTTCGACGCCCAAGAAGATGCTGCCATAGTACACCAGGCTGTCATTGATGCCAACCTCCGTGCCGTCTTCCACGAGTCCTTGCGAATGCTCTTCTTGGGTCGGGGTGCCCGGGCAAAGTCTTCGTAGCGCTCGTCGAAACGGAGGCCTCGCAAAGGGAACCGTAGGTCGCGCAGTTCGTCCCTCGTGGTCGGTGAGGTAGATGGAAAACCCCGAGGAGTAAAGAAAGAGAGTGTCCATCTCTCGCCTTCCCATTCCTCAGTGCAGTGTTTCCGCTTGGGGTCGAAGCCGTAGGGGGGCTCCTTGGTGGAGATCAACTTCCCTTTTCGCACTTTGGCGGCGTCCTCCTTGTAGGTCGGGTGGGAGTTGTTGTCTCCTTCTCCGTCTTCTATCCAGAGCTCTCCGCCAGTAAAGGCCCCAAAGGTCATGGTGATCACTTTGGTGTCGGCGAGGTTGCGGCTGTCTGAGTGAATGCTCGACTTGACGTTCTTGCTGAGTATCCGTGATGACCAGCTTTCATCCACTTGAGTGCGACCAAAGGCACTGACGTACTTCACGACCCACGGGAAAGCGGAAGTGTTGCGGGTCACTCCGGTAAACGAACCATGTGTGTAAAGACCGGCAAGGAAGTGCTCAATCTTGACGTTGGGGTCGCCGCTGATACACCGGTGCCTCTTGGTAGGCTTCAAAGGAAGGCTGCTCATGACTTCGAAGAGGTCGCAGAACGAGAAAGCCTTGGAGCGCAACTTTTCACGAGCAAGACTCTCGGACCGAAGGACGACTGAGGAGCAAGTGGTACTTGTAGATGCCAGAATCTGGTGTCCTTGGTCAGGGCCCGTGTCACCGTACTCGTCTTCGACAATCGCATCGAAAAGACCTTCATCTGGCGTCACGAAAGGAAGTGTCTGAGCACGACCAGGGTGTTTTCCTTCATATCCTAAAGAGACAGGACCGTCGTTCAGGTAGAGAGAGAGAGAGCTTCTCCGGCTCGGTTTCCTCGGGAACTCCTCCTACATGAGGGCCCGGCGAAGACTCATATCCTAGTTCCTCGCTGCCCTTTATACATACTGACGCATCGATCACTATAGGGGCCGTGGTTCAGGTAGGAGACGCGCTTCTCCGGATCGGTTTCCTCGGGGTCCTGGTGCTTCATGAGGGCGTGCTTGTCCTCGTAGTTCCGGTCCGATTCCTTCTGGATCTCTCGAAGATACGCGGCCTTCTCCTCGTCATCCTCGAAGAACACCTCGTCGTAGTCCTCGTTGTAGTCCTCGGCGTTTGGGAGCTTCAGAGGCTGGGGTCCATCGGGGTCCCCTTCGGAGGCAGGCCATGGCGGTCGCGAAGGATTGCAAGCCTCTCCTCCAGATGTTGTACCTCGTCCAAAATCTCCACGGGCACATCTTGGTCCATGCGGGATCGGCTCGAGAAACTCGACTACGAGGGAGCGGCTCGATCACCGGGTCGCGTGCTCCCGAGTAGGCCTTGCTCTTGGGTCTCGTCGTCGAAGAAAAAACAGTGAGGACACCCTTTCCCATGCAGCGCGCTCCTCCAGGTCGTCCGCAACATAGGGGATCGAGGCCTCGGCTTCGGGGTCGTGGTACACAGGAGGGTGCACAACTCCTTGCAGCTCCGTCTCGCGCGTCCACCAGGCTGCCAGCATCCGGAGATCCTCCGATGCATTCTCGTTGTTCGCCACTTCTCGCACAGCCCATGTTCGATATCCCACTGGAGTGTCTATGAATCGCATTCCTTTGTACCTCCCGGACATCACCACAGTCTCCGGTCCTTTGCCGCCGTGGCCCCTCACCATCCTCATGAGGATCCCCCGGGTGGCCTTCGCAGGGATCTCGAGCACCTTGTCCTTCAGCTCCTGCAAGGTCATCTTGCTGAGCGCCGCCGGAGGTCGTGAGATCCCCTCCGTGGCATTCTCCGACTGGACATCCTCTTGGATCACCGAACGAAGTTCGACCACAGTCCACTGGGGGTTCACCGGCAGGTTCCGGGCCCCAGCCTCGATGAGCAGCTCGTTCTTGCACATCTCCGAAAGAGTCCTGGGCCTCTCCACCATGGGCGCGGTCCGCAAAGGCTTCGGCGCCATGGTGAGCAATGGGGTCGCGAAGTGATCGGCAGGGCATTGAAGCTCTACAAAACACAGTTCTTCCAACCCAAAACATCGGAAAAGAAGAGTCAGCTCCAACGTCCTTCCAAAGATCATTGACTGCTGGAAACTCACGCCTGCTCTGACACGAGACTGCATTCACAACACGCATGAAGCCGAGGTTCTGAAGAAGGGTCTCCTTGAGTTCATGCTTGGGGGTACTCCATGATGCAGGGTTGAAGAAAGTCTTACGAGGCACCACATGAACTCGAACCATGATGTGTTCACCTTCTAACCAGAAATCGTTGGATATAGAAGTCGGGGTCCACCGCGTTAGGAAGCTTTCTCGACACAGCACATCTCCAAGGAGTAGGTTCTTGGTGGCTGCCGCAATCCTTTTGGGATGGAAAACTCGATGAGGTAGAGGTTGTTGTTGTGGTTGTGGTTGCTGAAGGATGTTCGGGTTGTGGTGTTGAGGTATTCCGGGTTCGGAGGAAGAGAGTCCTACAGAACTGAGGGCAAACACCATGTATTGCTCAGCGCGCGAGAAGATTTCGATCTCATGAGCCTGCCAATCGACGGGCTTGCTCGCGAAACCCTTTGGGTCGACTGGATGTACAGGGAAAGCCGGGTGTCCGGTCTCAGTCATCCTCAGGGGCAGGTCAGTGACACCGACGGCGCGGAAGGTGGCCTCGTTCTTGGCCACGTCCATGATCATTCCCAAAACACCCAGCGCGGGCCGCGCAATCCAAAGAGGGACCTCGCCGTAGACCACGGCAATCTTGAGGGCAACAACCTTCACACCCAAGGCAAAGTAAATCACGGCAGCATGCCTGGCCTCAAACACGCGCGAGGCCCCGAAGCGGAAGGCCTCTTGGATGTGGACAAATTCCACTCCGAAGCCCATCTGTTTTGCCATGGCCACGTGGGAGTTGATCCAGTGTAATGCCGGCCACGCTGCGAGAACACGCAGTGTCTGTGATGGCCAACAGGTCGCTGCCGGTTTGGTCCTGAATGTCCCTAGTCACGTGCGCCACATGCTGGCGGTTAGCCTCGGTCTTCGGTGCGGAGTTGCTCTTGGAAGCAGTAGGCAAAGCGGGCGACGGTGGAGTCGTAGTCGTAGTGGTAGCACCTCCGGCCTTGTTCAAAGGACAGCAAGCATCGCGGTGCCAGTGGCCCCGGCGCCTACAGCCTGCACAATATGAACGCGCCTTCGCTGCCTGGAGGCGTTCCTCAGAAAGCCGTCGGAGGGAATCGGTGTCGCTGCCCCGCAGCTTCAAAGTCTCCTTGTAGCGCTGCTTTGCGGAGTCGTGGGTCATGTAGCTCTCGTAGTACTCGGCCGCAACCTCCTCAGGGACGGCCTCGTCGTCGTCATCGCCGAGCTCCTCCTCGGGAATCGCAAAAAGGCCATCGTCTCCGTCGTCATGGTCTGCGAGGTTGGCGCTCTGGTTGCGGCGGGGAAGCCAATCACGTCGAGGAGGGCGGTCTGATTTCGAAGTAGATTCCCAGGGCTTACGCAGGGTCCTGTCGTGCACAATGGCCGCCTTTTGGAGCTGCTGCAGGTCATACACATTGAATTGCCAACTGAAGCCAGAAGATTAAGTGCTTGTTCATCTAGCCCCATCCTGTCAACAAACACCCAAGCGGCTGCCACATCAGGCAAACAGCAGCCCACCTCGTTCAGCCGCGCGCAGGCGCGGTCAAACTCGGAGAGGTACTCGCGGACGCTCTGCGAAGGTTTGCGCCGGAGTCCTCGGAAGAACCCAGACAAACTCCTTCCCACCTGGGTGATCTGCACATCGAGGTACCGCTCCTTGATCCACCCCAGGAAGTAGTCGACTCCATCCGAAGCTGCAAGGCGGTCCATGTGCAGCTTCTCGGCATCAACCCAGGCCTTCCCACTGAGGTTCTGGTAGAGGGTGAGGGCCTGGTGGTCTGAGCTCAGGCGGGTCATCCGCCTCCACGAATTCACCTGCCGCACATACGATCTCGCAGAAGAGCCGAGGTCATCGTAGGTGGCATTGATCTCGCCATCGAAAGTAGGAACCACCTTGCGTTCACTCGGTCCGCGAGAGTTCTCAGGACGAGAAGGCACTCCGCCTGAGCCATCGTCCCAGCCGCTATCACCGGGCGTCCAGCCAGATGACTGCTTGCGGTCGTTCCCCGAACTGCCATCGGCGGAACCAGCGTCCGTTGACGACGTGCCCCATGTATCCCCGCCCCATCGCCACTGGTCTTGTCGTCCGTAGCCGCCCCACCAGTCGCTACGGTTTCCCCAAGAGGAGCGATCCCACCAGCCGTTCCGCTGGCCTTCACTTCAAGAAGCCCACGGGTCGTAGGCTGAGTCCCCTTGCGGGGTTCCATGATCCTCGCGCGGAGGCTGTCGAGAATCGCCACTGCCGGATTCATTACCTCCGCCCTCACTATGTCGTCGTGCTGAATCATCATTAGGTTGTTGATCATGAGTAGCCCCCGCAACCCCATTAGAAGGCGACATGGCCAAAAAAAAGCGAAGCTACCGAAACCTAGAGCGCCCCAGCGCTCCGCTACCAATCTAAAACTAAGACCGGAAAGCACAGCTCCGGCACCTCCACAAAGCAGCGAGTCCTTTTTCGCTCGTTCGGGCCACTCTTGCGCCTTCGGAAACGGGGATTGGGGTCGAGAGGAGCGAGACGCCGAACCGTGCCTTTACAGATTTACATTTACGTGTAGGGTTTTCCAAGCAACATATCGCTTCAGGGTTCGGACTTGAGCAACGACACTTTTTAAGTTTTGAGTGTTTTGCCAGAAAATTCGAAAATTCAATAACTCTAATTGTTCGCGGGTTTTTCGGGTTCGGACAATGCAAAAAATTTCAAACACAGATTTTGATAGTCGAACATTCAAAAGTTTCGAAAATTCGACATTTCTACTTTTTCGGGTTCAAGTCACTGTTGCGTGCGCGACACAAAAAACTACAGCACAGGCTAAGCCCTAAGCCCTAGAACCCTAAGCCCTAAACCCGATGCAAGATTACAAGATTACCATGCGCCCCAAGCGGAAACCAGTTTCAAAACATTTCAAAACTGCAAGTTTTCAAGTTTGGCAACATTAACCGGCAATCTTGCAACCCGCCTGGACGACCAACATTTCAAGATTACCAAGATTTTACTATCTTGCCCCCCCACCAAGATGGGCAACCTTGGCAAGATGGGAAAGATTTACCAAGTTTGCAAGTTGACCAAGTTTGGTGCAACACTGATCGGCTGGGAGCGTAGTCGTAGTAGTAGTAGTAGTAGTAGTAGTAGTAGCAGTAGTAGTAGTAGTAGTAGCAGCAGCAGCAGGAGTAGTAGTAGTAGTAGTAGTAGTAGTAGTAGTAGTACTAGTACTAGTAGTAGTAGTAGTAGTAGTAGAGTAGCAATACAAATAGTAATACTAGTAGTAATACTGGTAGCAGTGCTGGTAGTAATACTAGTAGTAGTAGTAGTAGTAGTAGTAGTAGTAGCAGTAGCAGTAGCAGTAGCAGTAGTAGCAGGAGTAGTAGCAGTAGTAGCAGTAGTAGCAGTAGTAGCAGTAGTAGTAGTAGTAGCAGCAGGAGGAGTGTTGGCAATCTGTCAGAGTGCTTCCAAGCCACGCTTCCAAACATCGGACACATTCCGCAGCCGCGGATGAGTTCTATTAGCTACTCAGCTTTGCTGGCTTTGCTACGAAACTCGGCTTGGATACCTCAATTTACCCCCCCTCTCTCAAGCCAGAGAATCCTGTGTACCGTCCAATTTTACCCCGCGGCCCCCCAATAATTTCGGGCCCTGGTCTGCCTCCCTGCTAAAAGCAAGACTTAACTCAAGCCCTGCTACGGAAGCTTTGGTGATCATCGACAACAGGAAGCCACCATCGCAGACAGAGCATATCTCCGACCGTTGATGGTGTTCTGCACTATGCTTGTTTCCGAAAACACGAAACAAGCGTCCTGCAAAAGAACGCAAACTGCTTAGAAAAGGAAGATCTTGTGCCTGAACGATCTCTCTGCGTTGAGAGGACAAGGCTGGCCTTTGCGAAGGTGACTGCTATTCCTTCAGCACACAACCCTCCGCTATGCCCAGAAGCGGCTGGGTAGGCACGTGTCGGCACCTCGAAAGACCTTACATCGCGAGACCCTGAAATCCTGAGATCCTCTTTGAATCCTCCAAATAGAGGGTCAGATCAAGGGGAGAGTATTTGAGTTGGCTGCGACGCACTAGGGTGAAGCGTGCCTCATGCTCCTGCATGGGATCTCCGAGGGATGTCAGCATCTCCTCCCATATGCAAACATGCTCAGGATACCAACCGGGCCCAGACCCTGACTGCAGAAGTCTCACGCAAGCTAGCAGACTCAACACGCAACGTGACCACGGCTTGTTATTCGAACCAAACTGTAATACTTCGGCCAGCCTTGAACTTCTCACGGCTCATGATGCCAGTGTCCTCCAAGTCGAAAACCTTGAAGGATGATTCCAAGAACTGAAGCCACACTCCGCGTACATGCCAGGTCTTTCCAAACACTCTCTGATGACACCTGTCTCCGTGGTCAGAAGTTCCCTCCCAACTGAGGCACCCTCCCTTCCCACCCCATTGGCCCACCCTCCCATGCTCCCCGGCAACATTCGTCGTCTTGTGCACTCTGAATCTGCTAACTGAGCCCTGATGTGGAGACTAATCTTCACCTGCAACTGGGCCGAGGCGGACGATGCGAAAAGCGTTCACAAGGAGGTCTAGACTGCAGGCTGCTGTCCGTGTCGCACCTGAAATGCCTTCAGAAGTGTGTCTTCGGTCGTTGGCGTCCTCATGTCAGATGCTGGCGCTTCGCACAGGCTGCCTTTATCGTCAAAGCGTCCACGAGCCTGTAGTTGCCTTTGAAGAACCGGATGAATCCATCCACCTCAATTACAAGAAGCCCAAGTCGCTGGATCAGACAAGGGTCTTACTGTCTTACTTGTAGGTCGGGCAAAGGCTTCTCGAAAAGCACGATGGCTCGGAAAGTAGTGTCCAAGACAGATGGTCATCTAAGTTTCATACAGAGCATGTTTGCATTTCTTGTCCGAGGCGCATCCAAGCCCACCTGTGGAACTGGTCTGAGCATCTCCGCTAGCTCCTCCAAAGGCAAATGACTGAGAAGACTTGCCGCACAGAGAGACACGAGTGGACACGAGCATCGGCTAAGCGACCTTGGATTTATCAGACAAAGCGAAAGTTGATGCAGTCCTCGTCTGTGGGGTTTTGCCCGAATGCTCGGAAAAGAATTCCCACCTGTGAGGCTGGCACTGCCAGTCAAACTCTATATCAAAGCGAGATTTTACAAGCTAATTCCTTTACCAGGCCTGCTGCGGATTGAGCCGTCCTCACATGGTACGGGACGCGGCTGTGACTAAAGCAGCAACGAATGGAAAGCTTGTGCGACAACGGGCTGATCACGTGGCCTGTCTTGCTTTGATCGAGCAGCTTAAAGTTGTCGACGACTTTTTCATACTGATCCTGACATGCAAACCACTTCCATAGCTGCAAAGCCATGCTCACAGTTTGGAGGAGTGCAGTTTGTATAGACACTGCCTGTGAGAGCTCAGCCTCTGGGTCGTCCAACTTGATTTCAAACCCGGCGCCTGCCGGCAGCGGAGGGGGCCACGCTACAAACTGACGCACTTTTGAGATCTTCTGGGTTGACTCGTTGCAGCTCCTACTAATTCTCACCATCTCTCCCTCGATCCACTATGGCTCACCAGCCATCGCAGAGCCGCGGCGAGTTTCACCTTCGTAGCAAATCTCCACTGATCTGCAGGAATTGTGTTCCAAGACTCTGCCATGCTTGGAAGCTTATGGTGTATGTCAAGGCTGTGCCTGCGGACCATCTGGACACAAACGAATGCGAATTCTATTCCGAGATACACCGAGCCAAAGCGTGGGACGTGTCAAGCTTGTGCAGGCATGGTTCTGGACCCGTTCAGACACTTCCTGAGGGAAGACTTCTTCACCGCTGGCAGCTTCACAGGTCCTGTTCTTTCTGCAGTACAACCTTGCACAGGGGGATGCAACTCTCGCAGAGCAATGTCTTCGTCAATGGTTTTGTCTTGAGCACGCAATGACCGTCGTTCTAAAACGGATGAAACAGCTACATTCCAAGACCGACAGGGGCTTCAGCCACGCTCTGTGCATGGGGTGCGGATGGATGGTCTTTTATGCGTCATGCTGAAGCCACTTGCGGCTCAGAGAAGCATACAACGTGAACATCTTCCAAGGCTATGCCTGCAGATCAGAAGCAGGTGGGCACACTCAAGCTGCAACTTCGACTGTGCTCTGCCCTTGTGGCTCTGTTACATTCTGCCCACTCTTCGGAAACAGCTTGAACACGCTGTCGATTTGCCAGGCCTCGCCAACGACAATGCCATCGTCCACCAGCTCCTGGCACCACTGAGCTGTTTGCTTTTAGACCCCTCTCGTCACGACCATCCTTCTCGCTGATGCGTGAAGTGTCGCTTGTGCAAGATCTCGTACAGGCATGGCGCTGTCGGCAGTGTCGGCAGTCCTGGATGTAGGGCGGCAGCTGTGGAGCTGCACGAGAGTCCTCCGTTGTGCACATACTCTGGGAAGAGAACTGCCGTGCTAGCACGTGCTGGCTGCATGAACTTGTGGGACTTGTGGGCAAAAGTACAAAGCACCCAGGCGCTCTGAATCAATGTTCATGCAAGCTAAGGCAAGCTGCACAGGCCTGGAACCACGGATGTTCTAACGCCGCGGAGGCGGTAGGTCTCTGGTTTTCTTGGTACCTGAACTGGTCGCAGCGAAACATTTCGGCGCGGACGGTAACGCAGCTCATTCATCAGGCTGCAAGCTCTGCCAAGCAAAAACTTACAGGAACCATATCAGGATTCTGAGGTTCTTGCGCAAGCATGCGCATGACCTCATCAGCTGGACAGAACTGACACACAACTGATGGACTCCATGTGATTCGCATACTTTCTTAACACAACTTCACACGCATGGCGCCGCTTGGGAGTACTTTGCCCGATCGTGCTGAGGCATCATCCGAATTCACGCTTCCGGTTCCACTGCGGGATTCTGACTAAAGCCCACAAGGCAAAACTACAACGTTGTCAGCAACCGTGTCGACACAGCTGAGGATGCTACGAGGTCACCAGCTTCGCTGTTTTCTTGGAAAACCTCTTTGGAGAAGTCCACCTGAGGGCAACTTCGGATCTGAGGCCCTTCTACGCAGTCCATGCAACGATGCAGAACGGGCCTTGGCCACTTTCAGCCTTCGCCGAATTTGGGCCATCTTTGGGCTGCCGACCCAGTTCTCGCCAGCCTGCTCCGGCTTCACAGTGCGACTCAATGTAGAAGGCGTGACAGTCGACTCTTAGATTGCAGGTCTTGAGTCTGGCGTGCCTCATCATCGAACATATCGTCGTGAAACGGAAACTTTCCTGGCAACGGCCGAGTTCCAAACCGAAGCAGAGCAAGAATCAGCATGACAGGCAAGGACAGATACACTGCAGACATGATGCAGAAGTGTCATGAGTGCCGTGTGAGGACGTCCCAGAAGTGTTGCTGATTCTGCGGTCACTGTGCTCGCCCCCTTGACTCAGCCAGTCCTGTCAATAGTCTGTACAGAATCACCCCACAGGCGAAGATATCCGACAGGGGGGAGTACCTGGCAGCAGCGTCGCTGACGAGAAAGCTGAACTTGTGCTCGAGTTTCATCAATGAAGTTCAACTACTCTCCCGTGGTGTGCATCTGCATGCGCAGGTACATTTTCGCATGAAGCCACTCGCTCGACACAACAAGACCGGCGCACTTGCCGGCATAGGCTTCCTTGGCACTTTCAATTGCAAAGCGAAAGGCTCTGTCCGGCCTATATGCGTTCGGTGACTTAGTCGTGTTCCCTGATGCTTCAGTGATTCAGGATTGTGAAGGAGGCGCAGCCATGCTTCAGAAGCACCATGCTCTGCAAGTCAGGTTTGCGTGAGAGAATGCTGAGCCAAGCGCCTGGGATATGTATTGGTCGGTGCCAACCACATCCTGCCACAGCCCCGCAACGCTGCCAGGGTAACGATGCAGCCCAGACATAGAGCCCGAAGGGTCTCTTGCACCCTGTTGCCTTGGCTGAGGCATTTGAGGGGCACCATGATTCCAGGGTATCAAAGTCGATCACCTCGAGCAACGAAACATCCAGAACGAGAGGCTTGCTGACGTTGGGTCGTGCGCTGAAAAAGGTGAAAACGTGCTACTGTACAGCAACTGCTGGAACTACGTGAGCTAAAGCATCGCGCACTGTCACCCAGAGCGGCCTTCACCGCTTGTGCGGGTAAGCTTGACCTCCGCGGGGCCAAACGAAATCATGCCGAGCAAGCTGAGACGGAGACTGCAGCTTGGCTGGTTACCGCATGTTACCGCATGCCGAGCGAAAAGCTATTGGCCAACACCTGGGGTCCAAACTTCGAAGATTTGCCTTCGCCGCCAGCATCGAGCATCACGTTCTCCAACTTTAAATCCTGCATCTCTGTGGACTCTTAGCACCGGCCCAAGAGCTGCGCTGCAGCTTCAGGATTGCAGGATCAACACCCGCCTTATGCACAGCACCGTGCGAATGCAAAAACACCAACGACCTGGCAAGGAGCTCACGGACTTACCAGTGACTTAAAGCTAGAGGAAGCAACATACTTGCGAACGGGGATAATTTCCGAAGCATGGCCACAGCCGCCACTCATCTCTGCAGGTTTCAAGTTTAGACGACAACACGTGCAAAGGTGGACTCCAACAGCTGACGCATGATCTCCCGGGTAGTGCCCACCTGAGCTGGCAGAAAATGAAAAGATGGTTCTTTACCAGCTGAGCAGTCGGTGCATCTCTCTCTTTGATACACGACAATACTACTGACAAGGGCGGTTTGGGAGGAGGAACAGTATTACCTCAGTGCGAGTTTGTTACAACCACAATCATGCCGGAAAAGTATTTTCGAGGGCATAAAAGCAAAATGTCTTCGGACCAAGGCACGGGAATCTTCCGCATCTGCTCGAGAGTCTCGAAAAGGTCAAGACCACCAACCTGCATGCCAAGTGTCAGCTTGCAGCATTTACTGCGGCTTCTTTCGAAAAGCAGCTCTGCGCTTGCCGTCGACAGCACCGTGCAAAGGCTTGTGCACTTTTTCACATCATTCGCACTCCATGCGGAGATATGCACAATATCGACAAGTCAACATTAAAGGCGAGCTGTGCCCTTCCAGTCACGTATTGCGACCTCGAATGAAGAGCGACAGCACCGCATGCTGTCAGAAGCCCATGGCAAGCAAGATGGGAGACGGGGTGACTTTGCCAAGGCCAGGGCCACAAAGAAGGCAGAATCTACCTTCGACCAGGGCGCTCCGGTGCACACTCCACTCCGAAAAACAAACCGCCCGTAGCATCTTACCCGGACGGAACCCTTGCCATGCCTCCGTCATCCGAGCCGCTCGTGTTTCGCGAAATTTGCCCGGCAAAGCGGGCAAGTGGCCTCGCGGATACTTGGCTACAACGTCGAAGACAACAGGCGATATGCTCAATGGCCCCGCAGAAGCAGCCAACCAGTGCAGACCAGGCTCTGACATCGCGTGTCCTGACATTGACCACTTCACGATGCAGTCCTGGCCACATGTGTTGTTCAACAGTGTATGTTGCCCGGTGCTTGTTGCCGATACGGCATTCGCTGTCGACATCGAAAGGTGCGGGGACATGAGCCGAATGACACATCGCCCCATACGCGGTTCGGAAATCGGGTCAACCCATTTTCTGGACTCATCCCCTTTTGCTCGCATCGCGATGTCATGATAAAAGACACATGACTACCTAAAAGATTCGACTGTGTGTTCCTCTCTACTTCGCTTTCTCTCCCTCCACATAGATCCACATACACATACACATACACATATACATATACATATACATATACATATACATATACATATACATATACATATACATACACATACACATACACACACATACATGTACATATGCAAATACATATACATGTACATATACATATACATGTACATATATCTATATATGTCACATATTTTAACACAACATGCATATATGGTATCTTCCACGATGAACCCATAAATTCTGCATTTGTTGTTCAAACATGGGTAACATCATGATAAAACCAAACCTATTGCTGCACAAGGTGTGTGCGTGTGTGTGTTTGTTTGTGTGTGTGTGTGTTTGCGTTGCGTGCCTGATTGTGCAATGCATGTATCCGTTGTTCTATAGTCCGATCGCGAAGCCGCAAGTCTGCTTACAAACCGATACTTCTATTGGTTGCCCGTAAAAACCTTCATAAGCTCGGTTCACCTCAACAATTTCAAAGCACGCCGCACCAGCACAAACTGCTCAAGGTTCTCAAAGACCGAACCGATCCGAGGCCGCCGCGGCCACCCAACCAAGAGACCCGATATGCGCACCATGGAAGCTGATTCGGGCAGTCAGCCGCAGATTCCCATGTTTCGCAACGATGCAGACGCTTCCGGCACAGTAAGTCGTGCTTAGCGACCAGTCAAGCTTGCCCGTGAGATTCAATCAAGCTGTCGTCAAACTTCACGAGATCAATCTCTGGCATACTCTTGGGAGGAGCCGGGGGAACTGCGAAACTCTACGCGCCAAACAAGATGCTCCAACGAACAGATTCGTCATTATACGAATCGATCGCTCTAGGTTCTGGCCATTGTCAGTTCTTTCGTACCCAAAAGGAGATTTGATTGGTTCAAGCGCCTGTTGTATGTTTTGGAGCTGAAGTGTCCGCAGATTGAGAGTCACGCGTAGCATCTTGAAGCATGTGCAAGTAGTATGGGTCTTCTTGCGACGGATGAGGAGGATGCTCTACATCTCTACATTTGTTGTTGGATTTTTTGATTCAGGCGCTTCTCATGCTATTTGCACAGCTCCGAAGGCATCGCTGCAACGTTAAAAATCGCGCGTTCACTAATTCGATTGCTGTAAATTCTGGCGATTGCCAGTTCCTCTCGTACCAAAGCACAAATTTGATTGACTGAATGTTTCAGCCTGTCGAATGATTGCTGTTGGAGCCTGTTGCTGCGACACAGCCAAAACAGGCAACTCAGCCGTGAGAGTGATCGGCCGTGAATTTGTATAAGAACAGCTGTATCGCAGTTTAGGCCTTTTCGTCAGCCTTACGATTGAACAGCTTGAGTGTGGATGCGTGGAAAACTGCGATGCCGCAGCCAGCTGCTTCCCCTTTCTTGGGAAGTGGCATGTGTGCAACTCTCTTGTTTGTCGAAGGATTTGGTACATGTCAGTTTGGGGTGCCAGGGGATTGCAGAAGGCTATAACACCAACGAAGAACCTTTTGCTGTCCTGCATACCGACTTGGGACGCCAAGTCGACGTGCCTGCATTTTACAGGGGGGTCGTTTCAGGTGTCTGTTCAAATGTGTGTGTGTGTGTGGTTCTCGCTCATGAACTGAAAGGAGTCACGTCCCAATACGTCCCAAATGTTTTTTGCAAGGGAAACCAACACCCAGGATCACAAGTACTGGGTCCTTCCCCTCACTGAGTGTTGTCTCAGCTGGGGGTGGGGACATAGGTGAGTGACCTGCCTTGTTGTTTTTTTATTGTGTTGCTGTGTTGTGTTGTTGTTTTATTGCTTGCAGTGTTTTTCCCGAATGCGTAGCAGAAGGGTTCCCGTTTTAAAGGTTGGGGTCCAGGGGTCCAATCGTTGACCAGGGATCGTCGCTAAAGCGTTCGCGAAGCGTTCGCAAGCGTTCGCGAAGCGNCCCCAGCCCCCAGCCCCCACAGGGCACGCGTCCGTTCGGTCGTATGAATATGCCTTTCCTTCTACTTAGTTTTTTTGACGATATCCGCGTTGCGCGTGTCTGCATTCGGGTTCGTGGCCTCTATCTGGTTTTCCTTGGGACTAACTAAATCCAACCAGACGTGGAAGCTCGTCAAGAGTGTACTGACAACGGCTTGAAAGGTCTCAGGCAGGGGACACTGGGCATGGTGCTGCTGCACCAGCCGAAACAAGAGCTGATCAATCTGTGCGAAAGATGCAGGCACGTCAATAGAAAAGACCGCCCTCCCCCTTAGCACTGTCAAACGCAGCGATGGCTGAAGCGGAGCAGAGGATATGATGCGGACGGATCGCTCTTGTCTGCTCCTCTGGAGCCTTCTCGCTCTCTCTCTTTGCTTTGCTCGGGGCATGGGGCGGAGGCAGGCTCTCTCTCTCTCTCTCAGTCTCTCTCTCTCTCTCTCTCGCTCTCCCTCCCATTCAACTTCTTTCAGCTACAAGGTATTCAGCCACCCGATGAAAGGCCCCAGGCACCGTCTCTTCGATTCATGGGAAGCCTCTCACGAGACATGACTGCTTGCGCAGGTCGGCATGTGCATCTGCTAGCATTCGGTGTGCACAGGTCTACTATTCTGTCTCGCCTATTGTATTGCGACTCCTCCTCTTTATTCTGCCTTTGCAAGGGCATGTGCACGAGAGTGCCTATGCATCTGTTCGTGCTGCAAAGTCTCATGCATTAGGTTAGAGTGTGTGTCTGCATTAAGCGCGATCGGTTGGATTTGCGTCCCTGGTAAGACGGTAAGACTAACTTAGGCCCTAGGCTTCCGTTTCACTCTTCATAGAAGTAGAGCACGGGATCCACAGCTCAGCGCCCCAATTGGGGCACTGTGCGTGTATGGTTCTCGCTTCAGACCCAGCCTGCCGCACTCCAGGGGTTCGGAATGCGTGCACGAATTCGAGGGGGCCTCCGGCGGCATTCTCGGTTCCAGGCCTTTGGCCCTTCCATCATGTGGGTGGTGCAGCCATGCCTCGCTTGCTTTGCTCGCACTTCGGTCGGAAGCGGACGTCCCTGCGACGGCCAGCCGCCTCCATGCGCACGATGATAACGTCCATTCTACCAGCACATCCAGCGTCGCCACATCCATACCCGCCCGATGATAACATCCATGCTATTCAGTGTCCCCACATCCATGCCCGCACGATCATAACATCCATTCCACCAGCACATCCAGTGTCGCCGCATCCATGCCCGCACGATGATAACGTCCATGCTACCAGCACATCCATTGTCGCCGCATCCATGCAGACGACTGGCTCGTTCTACTGGAGTTCAAAGTCTCAGGTTCAAGGCAGAAACTAATCCCGAAACACGTTTCGTGCGAGAGGGTTGCAACTTGGTCCAGGTTTTAATAAAAATCAGGACGTGGGAAATGACTGCTTTCCATACTTTCTCAACAACGAAACTATTGTAAATACCGATACAAACCTTGACCCCAACATCTTCTACGACAGCCGTTGCGCGGCAAGACGAAGGGACTGAACGTGGTTCTCGCTCATGAACTGAAGGGGGTCACGTCCCAATACGTCCTAAATGTTTTTTGCAAGGGAAACCAACACCCAGGATCACAAGTACTGGGGTCCTGCCCCCCACTGAGCATTGTCTCAGTGGGGGTGGGGACATAGGTGAGTGGCCTGCTTTGTTGTTGTTGTTGTTGCTGTTGTTGTTGTTGTTGTTTTGTTGTGTTGCCGTGTTGTGTTGTTGCTTCGTTGCTTGCGGTGTTCGTTTGTTTGGGACTGGCTAAATCCAACCAAAGAGTGTGTCCAGCTCGTCAAGAGTGAGTGTGTGTGTGTGTACACCCTGATTCTACGCTAAGGGTTCTGGTGAGGACTTGCTGACTTTTTTCGTTTCAAAGGCAAGGGGGCAGAGGAGGCCCATAGAGCTCTGCCCAACGGAGCTCTCTATGGTGATCTCAGGATACTGGGACTGATCATCCCAGCGTACCTGCATACAGAATGGCAACCAGGCCAAGCCACAAACCTGGCAAGCCGAGGGTCACAAGGCTTCGATGGAACACTAAGGCTTCGATGAGCCACTAAGTTAGATGATATTGGCATTTTAGGCGAAAGCCGATGGATAAACTGGATATGGCCACTTATCCGTGTGATGGTCTTGTTGCCGGTCGGCGAGACCTCCGACATGGGGCACGCCTTCTTCCGCAATGCGGAACACCAGAGTACTTGGTCGAGCAATGCTTGATGAGCAAACCTTGCACTAGAGTCAAGCAGCATCTCTCTCTCTCTCTCTCTCTTTCAGGCACCGCCCCAGGTGTGTCAAGACACAGACTTGAAAGCACAGTTGAGCATGAGTTCAGGTCCGAGTGCATCTCATTGTCCGGCAGAGTGCTGTGTGTGGCTGTCAGCTCACGCCGTCTAGAGTTGTAGAACTCAGTCGCAGCATGGCAGCCTCAGATTCGGAGTCCACTGTTTCCGGTGTGGATGTGACTGCAACCGGTGTGCATCCCTCTCCTTTCAGGGACTCGAATCTCGGTGACGAGTTTGACTGACAGTTCAGGTGTTCCTGGATTCGCAGCGGACACCCAGTTCGTCAGACGCGGAAGTGCCTGAGTTTAGTCAACCCGCCACATCCACTGAATCTCAGGCAAGCCGACCCCGGAAGAAGCAGCATCAGCGGTGAGTCCCTCCTGCTACTAAGGCTCCAGGATCCATCGGTCGCCAAGCAAGGGACGAGACTCCCGGAACATCCAGCGTTGACAGGATGGAAATGGGCGGTGCCTTAGACGCCGTGCTAGCCCAGGACCAAACCGGGGACCAAGATGATTTTGGTCTCCATAGCATGTGTTCTGACCAGGCTAGCTCAGCCTACCTGCATCGAAGACACCAGCTGGATCGCCCAGGGACAAAACACCGAGGCTTCAGGCTGACGAAGAAGTCAGAACCGCTTACACTGCCACGACTAGCATCGGACCCCAGATTGCCTGAAAGCACTCAGCACCTGGAATCTGAGCACTTCATTGAGAAGGGTGCTATCGGCGGGGCGATGTCCGAACAGCTTGTCAGCTGGGCGGAGCCGCTGAAGATCACACCGAATCATCCGGATGTGGTCGAGAGAAATGCCAGGTACCTTGCTCGCCTCTATCGCGAAGCTAAAGTCAAAGAGCCCCCAATCATGGAGTGGACGTTCTTGGCGAACATGATGCAGGAGTATACAGGCAACAAAGAAACCCTTCACATGTTGCATGGATGGATTCCAAACAGCATATGTTTTGGATCCACTACCTCCGTGAGCCCTTCAGTACCAAAGCTGACGATTCGGCAGTGCATCGGTACACTCTGTTCTTTGCACATGGTACTAACACTGCAGGCGCCCAGGAAATCATGAACAGCTGCTATCTCGGCCCAGCCACACTTGTAGATGGACCAGGTGCGGTTGGACATTACAGCCAGGCTACTAACTGGTCAGGTGAAGGCAGTTTGCAGCAGATCTTTGATCGAGTTGTGCAATCTGGTAAGTGGCAAGCAATGTCCAGTCATGATTCATGGGTTTGTCATGACACCAGCTGCTCATTGTGTCCTGGAGTCAGGAGGGGGACAGGCAGCACAGCAAGCTTGCATGAAACATGCTGCAGTACATTACAAACGTGACAAGAAGTGGCTTCTGCATTCAGACCTTACCACTGCCACCAGCTTTGTGATTGCAGTCAAGAAGCAGTTTCAGCCGCTCAGGGATCACCTTGGAAGGCCGCTTTTTCAGCTCGGACCCACTCACGCTGCCACAGTCAAGCAACAGCTTCGCTGACCGCTTAAAGCGAGACAGGCATAATTTGTCGCAAGAGATGCGACCGACCGATCAGAGCCGCTCATCATGTCTTGCCAAAATTGCCCAGGTCAGACTGCCGGTTGCAAATCACCCTGCTGATTTCCGAAGCAGCATGTCAACATGAACGCTGTCATGAGTGATTCCTGTCAGGCTTTGTTCGAAGTGCCCATTAGCGAAGAATCCGTAACATGGCTCGCCAGGGACGCAGGGATGACTCCAGGTCTCGAGCCGCGGTCGAGCCAGGAACTATCGAGGCCGCAGCACATCCAGACCATCACAGCATCAAAGACGGTCGGATTTGTTGGAGCTACCCAGGTCCTGGAAGCCCAGCTCTACACAGTATGACAGCAATCGTGAATATGGCCTCAATCTACCTCGTCAGGTGATTTCGAATAAATTCACCCGCGACCTACAGATTGATGGCATGGACATTTTCGACGTTCGTCTTGCTCAGGTTATGACAGGAGGATTGAACAATTGGGGCCTTCGTTCGCTAGCCAACGGCAGAAATACTGCGTGGGAATCATTCAAACCGAGACAGGAAGCTTTCACAGCAAGTACATTGATGCGATCGTTGAGGGGTGACAATTCAGCTCAGGGTACAGGCGCAGATCTCAATGCGACTTTGACCCACATGACAAAAACATGTTTCCAGGGCGGGACCCATACCTACGGGACACCATCAAAGAGTTGACCAAGGAGCTTGCTAAGGTCGTTGCGCGGACAGGCCCGGTTGCTGCGAATCAATCCATGTTGCAGCAGATTCAGGAGCTTCAACGTGAGAACGCTAGGTTGCAAAATGCAAGATCAGGCACACCCGGAGCCACAACAGCTGCATTCCCGGCACCAAGGACCCCCAATGCACACACCTCCACCCAAAGGTACCCGACCCCCCAAAGGGACCGGCACACCGAAAGCGGTCGTCACACCCAAGGCTTCCGGAGCAAATCCGACACCACCTTCTTACCGGAGGCTCAAGGATCGTCACAACACCACCACCACCACCACAGAGGTACCAGATAACACGATTCGGAGTCTCGAGGACTGTTGGCAGTCCCAACGCATGGAGGAAGCAGGTTCGGATCATGAGCTTGATCAAGGAGCCCGTTCAGGAAATAGAAAGGGACGACGACGCCACAGTTGTCCCCAGTCCTGACTTTTCGCCATCAGGTGTCCCGATCAGGCTTTCGCAGATCCTTTAAAAACAGTACAGACATACAGACATTCGAGAGAACAGATCAGATCAGATACTTTTCCTCGATGAGTGTAAAGTTGACAACTACAAGATGGCCACCATCAATGCATGGATTTCTGCGAAACTTTCTCACTGACAAAGCTTTAACGCCTGCAGAAGTCGTTGGTCTTTCCAAGTCGTACATGGCTATTCCATGCACTGGTCAGCTACACAAAAGGGAATACAAAGGGAGATGTAGATTTTGCATCCCTCCTTGGAATGCGGTGTTTCACACAGCGTTCCACTGACTGTTGTTTGAACAATGACCGATGACCCTACTGCTTGACTGGGCCAACTGAACATTGTCACGAAGAAGAAAACTACTTTAAAAGTGCGCTGAGTCATCACCTCAAAAAGCGTCTTTTAGGAGAACTGCGGATGCACCCATGATGCACATCAGAAAGTCACACTAGCGGAAATTCACCGGCAGCGTCTTCGAGTTTCACTGGAGCTGAACCCGGAAGTAAAGGAGGATTGCACACTTGACATTGTGCCAACGGAGTTTGCTGATGGCGCTCACGGGTGTGCACAACCACATTGTTGGAGCTCAAGAGACTGCCACATCCCGGAAAGTGGTAACTCGTGCCTGCACGTGGGCAGCAACGAAGGTCAGGCCATGGAACTGGCAATGCATTTGCCTGTCCTCCAAAGCGAACTTGGCCTCCATGTTGTCGATGAGCTCCCGGCTGGTCGTCACGATGTCCAAGTTCATGAACGGCTGCTTGATGTGGTAGTCCGTGACCAACTGCTTGATGTGGTAGTCCATAACCGACTGCTTGATGTGGTAGTCCATGATCGACTGCTTGATGTGGTACTCTGTGGCCATCGTCTCCAGGTTGGTGTAGTTCATCACGTCCATGGTGGTCTCCAGGTTGATGTAGTCCTTCGCGTCCATTGTGATCTCCATGCTGATGTAGTCCATCGCGTCCATCGTGATCTCCAGGTTGATGTAGTGCATCGCGTTCTTCATGATCTCCAGGTTGATATAGTTCATCGCGTTCTTGATGATCCACCACTGTGGTCGAAGTAGTTCACGGCATAGAAGAAGGAACCAGCATATAGATCACCAATCCAATCACCGAAATCATTGCAACCATGATGCCGAGGATCGGACAGGCCCCCTGTGGTGTCCAGATTAGACTGGTGAGCCTTGAGTCCTGATTGGTTCCGGAACCCCGAAAGCTTCATGCTTTCAAGATTACATCAAGCATGGCTTGATAAGCAACAGATAAGTGGCTGCGCGATGGATGCCTAAGTGTGATCCATGTAGTTGCAAGCTGGTCTTGTATTCGTTTATCGTGCTACCTGCGGCGGGGTCAGCCTGTGCATATACCTGCCAGGCCTGTTACGATAAAGGCAGGGATCTTGTGATTGGCTCCCGAAGTGGAACCGCCAGGTCCGAATATAATTCCAGCTCTGATGGTGCCGGCATTCGACTTGTTCGGTTGCGATGTTTTGGTCGTTACTGGCTTCATGCCAGCTTTTGATGCCAGGTTCCATTGCAGGTCTTGACTTTTTGCAGATCCGATGGAACCACCGGCTTCACTATCCGCAGACCACGATTTCAGAGTCGCTCCGATGAATTCAGACCTCTATAGTGAAATCGGCCCCTGTGCCAAGATTAGCTAGCCGCCCCTGTGCGAAGGATCAGGTATCTGTTTTCGACATGTTATGAAGTTTCTCAAACGCCCTGGCTGGGTTCAGCTGTCGGTCGTCAAGCACTGCGGGGCTGCGGCAGCTTGGTAAGACCTGCGAACTGCAGCGGCTTGACACAAAAAGGATTTGCGCTACGGGGCTGCGGCTGCTTGTAAGACCTGCGAACCGTCAGCGCATTCCTCCAACATACATTTATTCTACCTATTCGTCGTAGACGAGAACGGGGTTTGAAGTGCCCAACGTGGGCCACCCCTAATTTTTCGTAGTCCTTTTTCCGTTTTCCTTTTGCTTTTGCAGGTACGAAGTGCTGCAATGCGCCAAGCGCAACCTACAACCTGTTTAGTTTGCTGCTACCGTTTCACGGCTTCACAGCCAGTCGCCCGCCCTTCTGCCAGGGCAGTGTTTGCAGTTTGCTCGGTTTCGTTGTTTTCCTTTCCATTCTTTCGCACTGCAGCCATACAGGCCCGTGTCAGCCCCAAGGGCAGCTTTCAGCTGAAGCTACGTGTGTCTGCCTAAGTGTGGACAGCACGGATGTGCTTTGCCATCAAGGCTTCCTGTGTGTGTNCATACAGGCCCGTGTCAGCCCCAAGGGCAGCTTTCAGCTGAAGCTACGTGTGTCTGCCTAAGTGTGGACAGCACGGATGTGCTTTGCCATCAAGGCTTCCTGTGTGTGTGGACCTCTGTCGCTAAGAGTGAATCCACAGAACCTTCAAACCAAACGACCTGAATTCTGGATTCGATTTTTCGGAGCAGGGGGCTGAGGGCCCGTCACTGGTACGTCAGCCAACGAAGACTACCAGTAACAGGGCGTGGAAACGTACTTGCGAATTAAAGGGGGGGTGTGCACCTGGGTCTTCGTGACAGCTGGTGGCCCTCATGAGGAATTCCTTGGTCCGTCGTGGCAGCTGGAATCCTCACCCCTTACAAGTACAGAACATGTACTTAAAAAGGCAACCCCCTGCGGTGCCAAGATTAGAAAAAAGGGACAGGCCCCCTGCGGTGTCCAGATTAGACTGGTGAGCCTTGAGTCCTGATTGGTTCCGGAACCCCGAAAGCTTCATGCTTTCAAGATTACATCAAGCATGGCTTGATAAACAACAGATGAGTGGCTGCGCGANTGAGCCTTGAGTCCTGATTGGTTCCGGAACCCCGAAAGCTTCATGCTTTCAAGATTACATCAAGCATGGCTTGATAAACAACAGATGAGTGGCTGCGCGATGGATGCCTAAGTGTGTGTGTGCGTGCGTGCGCGTGTGTGCGTGCGTGCGCGTACATGCGTGTCTGTGTGCGCTAGTCCCTGCGTCTGCGTCTGCGTCTGCGTCTGCGTCTGGGTCTGGGTCTGGGTCTGGGTCTGGGTATAAGTCTGGGTCTGGGTCTGGGTCTGTGTCTGTGCTTGTCTGTGCGTGTGTCTGTGTTATGGTTCAGTCACGCCTTTTCCGCATTGAAGAGTGTGAGGAAAGTGAAAACACTCGCAACAGTCGTCGTGTTTTAGAGTCAGGGTCAGAGTAGATTGAGGGAGTTAAGGCCTCCTGACTCTCGCGCCTGCCCTTATGCGAGAGGGAGAGGGAGAGGGCAGAATCCTGCAGCCTTTCGTCGGTTTTCTCAGGGAAGCAATCCTGGCGGCGAGTGTTTGAAGGGGTGTGCAGAAATCCTGGGCATCTACATGCTTCCCAAATCCCCGAAGCAGAACTGCCGGCGTTCCTCTGCGTCCACCTCTACGGCGACCAAATAGCGACTGCAGACGTGTTCCGATGTGCGACGTGCATCGACGTGCATTGCACATGCTGGCGTGCCGGCTCCTCGATTCTCTTTCAATCACAGGCTAACATCGGCTAACTGTTAATGCGCAAGAGAGCCCGCAGTCTGTGCTGCGAAATGACTGCACTTCTTGACCCTCGGCATGAGCAATGGCAACAGTCTCAGTCAACTCCTCACAGAAGGTATGGCTGCAAGGCAGAACCGCCACAATGCGGCCCTCCTGCGATTACAAAACGAAGAACACGAATGCAAAACCTTCAACAACTGTGCTGTGGTAACATCATCTCTCTGCAGACTTCAGCTTTGTCCTGGAATTCCTCGTGGCAGCACCAGCAGTGCACAGATGTGCCGTGCCGCTCAGGAAGCATCACGAGCCCCAGTGAACCTGGCGGTGTCTGAGCTTACAGCAAAAGGGGCACGCCAGGCCCCGTGTGGCCGAGCTCCCAGCCTGAGTGCGTTCTCGGTGTCGCCCGCGCTTTGGAGCCGCGGTCATCCTTGCAGATTGACATCCTCGGCAAAGCACCGGCACGTTTTGCATCTTCGAGCTCCAATGCTCACTGCGCAGTTTAACAGGTCTTGACGTCGACCATTCTTCGTTGTGTCTTTGCCCATGCAAGTCTTGACACCTGAGTAGGCATGTTCCGGGGACATCCGGAGTCCTCTGTCTATAACAACGCTGGAGACCGCCAAGCTTCATCTGCAGGTGCGCTGACTGCGCTGAAGGCTCAGGTTGGCCCTTAGCTGAGACGCAGAGACCAGGTCTTCAATCAAGTTTCTGCAACATGGAGGAAGACAAAATCAGAAGCACCAGTGCCGTGAGATGATCAGAAGGCACGCGCCACATGACCGCGACCCTTGCAACTCAACTTGCAGTCGTCTCCTGCGTAATTGGCCAGTGTATGTTGTGCGGACCAGTGGCGGCGAAGCCATAGGCAGCTCTTGCCCAAATTCTCTCCTGTCGACCTTCAATGACATCCTGAGCCGGCACATGAGCCCGAGGCAGCAGAGCCAAGAACGACAGACCATGCCTGCACAATACTGGGCGGGAGCTTCGCTGTGAGCCGGTCCAGGGCAGCTGCGATCCTTCCAGCGCAACTTACTCTAGTTCTACAGCAAACTCCAATGATTAAGAGTCGGTCACCGATGGCCGGCGGATACAGCCAAGCGTCAGGAAAATGGCCGCCAAGTGTTGTGTCACCCAGCAAGTCACGCCTGACTGACAGGAAGCACTTCGCCGAACCGGTCGTATGCCTCTCTGCAGCCGAACGACCCAGCGCTGTGCTATGGTTGGCAGGGCCCGCCTGGCACATGTCACACAAAGAGTTCAGTCTGCAAAAACCACAAGGAATTTGACAAATTGCAAATGCATCCAAGTGTCCAGAAGGTGTAAGCAGCCAGCTGCTGCAAGTTGAAGGTAGGACTTCTTCTCCTGAATCGTACTCTTACTCTTGCGCTTGCTTAGCTACTGTGGCGGTCGCCGGTAAAATCGGCAACCGGAACGGCTGAATCGCCAACCAGCCATGATTCGAAAATTATAGCGGCTGATTCGTACCCCAGAAAGTTCTTATCCCCCCCCACCCCCAACCCCACACTACCCCCAACCCCACACCGACCAACCCCCACCGTTCCCCACCCTCCAACCCAATCCCCACCCCCTCCACCCCAGCCTGGTTTCCAAGCTCCAGTTTCTGATGTGCACTGATTCAGTTTCTGATTTCTGCTTCGCGGCCCTATTTCTGATTCTGTTACTGATCTACTGTACTCACTGCACCTATAAGCCGACGGACGGCGCCAAAAACGCCCTGGAGTCCTGCATGCAATCAGTCCGAGCCGCAAGCCTGACGGCAGAGCTGGGCTCCAGCTGCCTCTGCCTCTCCTGGCTGATCTACTCTGTGGCTCTGGCCTGGTTTCCCCGCATTTTTCGACTCATCGCAAGGGAGGCGATCGCTTGAGCCGCCAACAAGCTCGGCCAAGAAGCTGTCTGTAGGACACATCTGCAGAGATCCGACTGAGGCCCTCACCTTCTCCATGACTATGTAAAAGGCTGTGGGGTCCTGCATACCAGTTACGCACATCATGAAATTTAAAATAGTGGCTGCATATGGCTCTTCGAAGGTCTGGGCAGGAATCCTCCATGACCTCGTAAATCTTTGCTACGCCGAGGTTCTCTGGCAAGTTTAGCAAGAACCTGAGATGAGCTCGTGCTGGCCCGGAGCGTAGCTATTGCATGACCCGGGCTCCCCACTCGGTGTTCTGCCGCCACTTCTTCTCGTCCTGAAAGGTTTGAGGTCAGCTTTGAAAGCTGTCTGATGTCACAACGACATTGCGGGCTTGGCCTGTCTGCTCCTGAAGCAGCTGGGCTTGAAGCGCACTTTCACCACGACCTCGCATCGGAGCTGTTCTCGACATCATTCGGAACCATCGGTTGGGCATCGCGAAGCTTGGTATCTCATATGCCATTGTATTGATTTGAAACCACGGGTCTGATGCAAAGGACACCGAGACCAACCCTCCATGCCTCTTGTCTGTCCGACTTTCGGACTGCAAAGTTCACCTGAAAGCCGACTTCTGTCATATTAGGCGAACTGGATGCCTCTTACCAGGCCCTCTCTGATGCAATTGCCTGGCTCTAGGCTCCAGGCCTTCATGTACCTATGCGTTGAAGGCATGACTTCCTTGCCCATGTCGTAGTAGTCTCCAAAGCTGGGCACATTTTGGATGGTCCTTTCACTACCGGATCGCCTCACTTCTACTTCAGCGACGTGCCCATTCCCCGCTTTCCGACCGAGTCAACTCACAAAGTCGCTCACAGAACTGAGTGGCTGTAGGGCAATTGCCCATGACACGTAGCATCAGACCCACAATGTAAAATTTGAGAAGATCGATGCACTGCAGCTGGTAACAGGATATCGCACAAGCAGTTCTTCTTGCTGCTTCCCGTTTGGTACAAGTAATTACTACTTCTGGCACCGGTCCTCAGAGGAGGTGGCCTGTCAAGGTCACTTCGGATGCAGACTTGCAAAGGGAGTGGATCTAATCGGGAAATCGAACTCCAGCTCGCTGGCTCTTTGGAAGGGAGGGACAGCTTTGCAAGCGCACGCAGTAGAGCTTGGGAATCAAAATGCTGCCTGGGCGGCGGCGCCGATTCACGGGTAGTTGTGTGGTGAATCTTCCTGAGAATCTCAATCTCGATGCCCACATAACTTCAAACCTTTATGCTAGGAAAGACAAGCTCCAGGTGCTTCGGACAACATTCCCTATTAAGATCTGGCAAGGCTCCCGTAGCGGGCATGCAGCGATTGTGAAGATGAGCTCATGGCAAGGCTCCCACAGTCCCAAACTCGGCACTCTAAGGCTGCATTGGCTGGGGCTGGCGGCTGGCTACAGTAGGGTCTTGTCTTGGGGCCTGGTACACGCTGTGTTCGTGGCACGACTCTTGAAAGTGCCGTCTTCTCTGCACTGGCCACCGTGAGCAAGGCCACAGGCTGCCTGTCTTACAATTTCCTTGTATGCACTTCCTTGCCTCATGAATTTCCTCTTGTGTCATGGTCTGCCTCCAGCATTGAGCCATGCCGAAGCAGTCCCTCCCTGCATCCACATCTGCAGCTGATGCTCTTTAGCGAATTTCTGCTGCACAGCTGCACATAGTGCATTGCTTGGGGGTGGAACTGCACAGACCGAAACGCAAAGCAGCATATCGCACGTGCTGATATTCGCGCTTACAGACATTCACTGTGCACGGATAATTTGGAGTGGTCACCCTGAAGTGCTTGGCGATCTGACTATCCAATCAAATGACCTTTCCTCGAAGACATCTCCACATGTTGAAAACGCAGAAATGAAACTGCTGGCGGCACGTCCGCACGGCTCGTTGCTGCTTTATAGCGCAATCGATCTTTCGTTCGAACAGCTTCTCTGTCCTTCCTTCCCTTTCCTCCTTCAATCAGTCGTTTGTTTAGCCGTGCAAAGCAACAAAGGAAGTGCTTGGATGAGATGCGTGAAGGTTGTCCAGAATCTCGGTGTAGCAAATAGTGTAGTGAGTGGTGTGTCTCTGCAGTATGTTGGGGATTCATTGAGAGTGCCGGCTCCCTGCCATGCAGCACCATCGAAGAAAAAGCATGGGCTGAATACTGCATTGTAGATGCAGCGTTTCCGCTGTGCGGCGATGTCTCTGCTTGTCCAGAACTATCTGACGTTGTTGGAAGGAAGCTAGGTTTGAGCAAGCCGTGCAGTGAACCCAATAAAAGTGGGGGGAATTTTCTTCGCACAGGACGACTTCGATTGCGTCACGTGCGTGCAGATTCGACGACCTCAGCATTAATGAATACACGACTCTTCGCGCTGCCCGCCGAACGAAGCAAAAAAAAGCTCTGTGAACAGCCCTGGACAAGCTGTGGGATCTTTGCGGCCCTCTTACTGTGCCCACGGTGCTGTGAATGCGTCTGTCAGATATCGTGCAGGATCATGCTGTGGACTAATAATAGACGGAAAAGGTAGGAGGACAGGAGACATCCATGCTAAATGCCCCAGAGCGCTGTGCGGCCGGACGGTTCTTATTCCAAAAGTGTGATGCTGATAGGCTCGGGGATGCTTCTCCGTTTTTTTGCAAAGGGCAGGCTGCGCTCCAAGATCCATACGTACCAATCCCTTGAATTTCTGTAGATTGATTGGCAACAGCGCCAGTTAGTGTTCGTAGCTCGAGATGTAGCATTTAGTGGAACCGAACTTCCGTCCAGAATTTGTATGCTGTCTTGCGGCTTACGGTTAAGTTGGGGGTAACAAGCCCTGTGACCTTTGTCACAGAATCCAGCGCCGGGCTCCTTGGAAATTCTGATCTAGCCATAATGTACATATTCTGTATATTGTACCGGACAGCGAACTCTCTGATCGGGTGGACAGGCGAGTCGGGGCCAACTTACAGCTCGAACTTGGGAGGAAGAAATGCTAGTCCCCTGGACTGGCTCAAGGCAGCACGCATGCCCTGCCGACGGTGCACACGTGACGACAAAGACGACAGCGACCACCACCGCGACAGTTTCTGTGCAGATTAGGCCCGATGCACGAAGAGTAACTTGTTTAATCGTCGACAGCACAGCGTCGCGACATGTCACAGACGCGCTTTGGAACAAACGTTCAAGCCTCCGAGGCAATTTCGTTACACTCTACGACAGAAGCGAGGTTCACCCTGCGGCGACGCACCCACTCCAATCTCTGTCCACTTTTCATCTTCTAGCATGACGCACCACATGCATCAACACAGCCTTGGTTGGACTGTTTGGGTTAGACCACAAAACCGGAAAGGTGCCAGTGTCACCCTTCATCTCGCTGGAGCTGCCTGTTCGCTGGTCTCTGCTCACTCTCGGGCTGTCTTTTGCGCGGGGAGGCTTTTCAAGAATTTCAGAAGTCGAGTGGAGTAGTGCAGCTGGAGTTTAGTGCGTGCAAATCTGACAGAGAAGCACACAACGGCTTCAGCGATTTGGTTTCATGGCATGGCAGGCTCGGAGTTGCAGAGCTGAGAGGTGCTTTTCAAACGAGACGCATCATACGCCAGAAGCCTACTCCACGCGGCGTGCCGCAGAATCATCTTTGGACTCCGCTTCACGAGACGCATCCTGAAAGGAGAGGCAAAAAAGGGCGGATAGGGGCAGGGGACGCTTCCGAGTGGCTCCGAGCCCAGCGAACGCAAACGCAAGCGCCGGCCTCATCCAGGAGCCCCAGGAGCTCGTTGATGAGCCTGACTCTGACGGTGAAAAGCACACGGCGAACTCTTTTTTGGCCCCGCTCCCCTTCCGGACCCCTTCGGCCTCGTGGCTACGGTGCTCACCTTGGCGAGTCGAATCATATATTATGGCATATTGCGCACGGAAAAGGAAGAGCGGATTTGTCGGGGACTCGGCGACTCGGCCTTCAACTCCCAATCAAACTGAACCACAACACCCCCAGACCTGCAGATTCCGAAAAACGAGTTCTGGTCTGAGCACCTGCAGTTCAAAAAGCAGCCTAGAGACCAGTATGGCGACCACGGCAAAAGCAATCGACTCGACCAGAACGATTTGCTGCGCCTTCGACAGAGGAAGCATGACATCTCATGATACGTCTAGTCTTGGAAGGACCGTTCCGATGAAGAAAAAGTGAAGACCAGGCACAGGCGGCCACATGACTCCGATTTTCCTGCACTCCCACCGCAGGCCGATCATTTTCCTACTAAACAAACAGGAAAAAAGCCAAGCAACGGACAGGTGTGTGGGAAATCCCGGGTCACCTGGCCTGCGCCTGTCCTTTTCCGTTGTTTTACCCTTCTTTTCTAACAATAACAATCTTTGCGTTTTGAACCTGTGCTTTGCCTGTGTTTCACTTTTTGCACCTTTTTGCAAAGGAACATGATAGGGACGTTCGCCCCCCCGGCTCTGGTGCGTGGGCGTGCAGGAAAATTCGAGTCGCGTAGTCTGTGCCTGGCCTTCACCTTTTGTTCTACATTTATTTACCTTTTCGTTACCTTTTGTGTTTCTTGCTTCTGGTGTTGTCGTTTTCCTTGTTGTACGTTTTTCTCCTACCTTCAGCTACTGTACAGCTTCGCATTGATTTTTCATCATTTGTTTACCCTTATTTTACCTTTTGTTCAATCTGGCATCTGCTTTTGTCTCCATGGATCGCACCTCGTTCCTCAAGTCACAAAATGAAGTACGGCTTCTAACACATCTGACATCGTCCCATGATGGTCCTTCGAGCCGATCTTCGATGCTTTGCGGTCTTGGGGATGTGTGAAACGGCGGAGAGGAGCGAAGACAGAGTCGAGATTGTGACTTCTCCGCTGTCTAAGCAAGGGCCGTGAATCGAAGCTTGGCACATTTGAGGTTGGGATTCTGTGTAGCATGCGTCTACTCGCTCAAGAAAGGCTGAACACGTGACCATGATTGGCTGGGGACCTACAGTGATCCTGCTCAGCCGAATCGAGGAAGATGTTTGAAGAGTTTCCTTGAACAGCATATTTAGCATAGTTATGCAGCCGAAGTTGCCGTGCCTGAGACTGCACTGCGCTGCCATCATTGCCCACCGAAGTCAGCAGCAGCATGCCAAAGGACCTGTAGGAGACACAACAAGAATCAGCTGCTGCGGACAGACTGTCGAACTCAACAAAACGTCGCCAAAGTCAAGGATGCTTCTGTGGGGCCTTTAAGGTCAGGTCTGCGAGTCTGCGACATGCACAGTTTCTATCCATGGCTTCTAGCAGCTGCCAAGCAAAACCACGCAAAAAGAGCTGTGAATGTGCAGCACTTGGTCCGCGGCGCATCTAGAAAGGCCTGCTCGCAGTGCCGCAAGAAATTGCTGCTCAAGAACTGAGTTCTCGCCCGGAATAGCCAAGAGCCAACATCTGCGAGCCCCGGCCGTCTTCAAACAGCCAGCGAAGTGGGCAGCAGCGAAATCACCGAGGCCGACATCAAGGGCACCCAAGAGGTACCTGATTTTGTACGCATGAACTACTGAAGGGATGGCAGCTGAAAACTTCGCAACTGCAAGTGCTCAAGATTGGTGGGATACTGGCGACAAACCAATGCAGACAGGGCACCAGTAGGAGTCAAAGGGCAAAGGCAGCACCGGCGCCAGTCTTAACAGTAACGTGAGCCGAGCTCCGTCGTCCTCACTGCAAGTGCAGCACACGTGCGTGTGCACATACACAGCGACGGGCACCGACACACCCACCCATGCCCATCCCCCCACTGCCCCACTCTCCACGCACCCGTTCGATCTACGATACTTCGTTGAACAAGCTGCAGGCTGATAAAACCAAAGTGGCAAGCGTTCATGACTTTTGGCGCAGGTTCCGTCCATCCCCGTGTACTGTAAAACCAATGTCCTCTCTTCAATGTACTCAACAAACATCTAACAAAGCTGAAGATCAATCAAAGCCAGAATCGACTTAGAACGCTGTTTCGGCTCCTGGCTTTGGTTGGCAAAGATGCCCCTGACTTTGCGTGAATTTATCTCATGGCGCAGCATGATAGAGAATATCTTCTAACTTAGCAAATTGGACGTGTGCACTTGTGTGAATCGTCCTCCCTCCCTTCCTTGCATTCCTTCCCTGCCTTCTTCTCCTGATTCCATATCCTTCCGTCCTTCCGTCTTCATCAGGATCTCCTCCAACTCCGGCAACGGTGGGATATCCCACCGTCCGAACAACCCCTAACCCTGCGACTTCCCAAAAAGCACCATCGACCACAAGAACGAAGTCCTTGCACCTCCAAAGAACAGACAGACAAACAAACAGACAAGCTTCCCCGGATGCGGCTGATACAGCTGCGACCATGCTGTTGGCAGTCCTTAGCCGCCCGTTCCAAGGAGTGGAACCACGAGGCCTCGACTGGGATTCGTGAAGGAAGGTTCGGCACTCCAGCATCCCTGCCTTGCCCACCGGCTCACTGCCGAAGACAGAAAAACCCCGAAGCCTGTCCTGTGCTTTTCAAGGGCTGAAGCTTTGAGGAGCTTTGTGTTTTGCGGGAATCCCCCGGAGCTGTCCGTCAGGAAGGATCGGCCGATAATGAAGTTGGAGGTGGCCGCCAACGTTTCCGTCGCAGCAGAAGCCAGGGCACCTTGCACCAAACCTGTCGACGCAAAGGCAATGTGACAGTGAGGGGAGCACAAGCCAGCCAGTGCTTCCAACGAACGCTTCCAGCAGAACTTGAAGGCTGTCAATGTGCGGTCTGACATCAACTTATATGGACCAGTGCCTCCAAAGATAATCGGAGCCAGCGTCTTCAACGCAATTTGAACGGGCAGGAATTCAGTAAGCATGAACCTTGATTCGCGAGCACTCACATACCCAACCCCTCTGACGTCCTTTGACCTGCTCTGCCGCGGCCAGGGACGATAGGCTTAAAAACCAAGGCGGAGCTATCCTGGCCGTACATACTCCAGATTTGGGCATCGGAGCAGGCTTCGCTAAGCCTCACAAGACTACACAGCATGAATCTGCTCCGTGGACAGTCAGGAAAGCTGGCAGCTCGAAGCAAAACTGAACTACCAACTTCTTGCATCCGAATCAGGCGGCTACGGCTGTCCCAAGTTTCGCACTTACAGATCAATATTAATATTCCACGGCAACGTCCTTTCCCAAAGTCACACCTGCAAGTTCGTATTCGCATGGTCGAGCGCCACGGAATCACTGCTTCTGCAGCCCGGTCCATCCCTCTCCCGCACATCCCACTGTGCTCCACAACTTCTGCTCAAACCCAATGTCAAACACCGATAGATCAGATGGAACAAGGCGTGAAGTATAAAGCATACATGTTCACAGTAGAGGGACCAGGCACGGGCTGCATTGTTCGAGCTTTCCCTCAATTTGCTCTGATAGAACATCGTTGTCCTAGCTGACCAGAAAATGCTATATCGTCTCAGTGCGAAGCTTCAATCCAAATGCCTCGCAGCCCAAGCTTCACGAGCTACAAAGCCTGGAGAATCCGCATGTAACTGGCTCTTCTTCCTGCTCTGTGTTCCACAACTGCACATGCCTTTCTAAGCACGAGAAAGAACAAGAAACAGCTTCTCGGCGACGAAGGCCAGCACGTAGAGTCCGATTTTGGTGACAGTATCATAGCCGGCAACAGACTGAAGTATACTCATCCTCAGCTTCAGGATTGGCGCACGCACCATGAACACGGAGTGAATGACTTCAAGCCGCGAGCCTATGCAAACACACCTCTCATATTCATCCACCAATCGGCTGTGAATGGTTCAGAGTTTGACGTTCGGCCGTTCGGCCGTTCGCGGCCACGGAACATGCGAAACCAGGAACTGCATCCGAGGCGCAGGGATGCACGATCAGGAACCTGAGTCTGAAAAACGGAGCACGAAGTCAAAGCCGAGAAAAATCCCAGGGTGAAGCAAAAATAGATGCTAGCTGAGAGTCTCCCAGAGGCTGCACAGCCTGCTCGACTAGGAATGCATAAAATATTTCAGCGTGACTGCACTCCGATCTTTGACTGCACCGTTTTCATCCTTGGGCCTCGAAAAACTCGTCCAAGTTGTCGGCAGCCAACAAACGCGGTGCGACCACACGTACCTGACAGCGCACTTTAGCTTGTTTCACATTGGGTTGAAGGTTCAAGCGTTGTGTTCTCCACGCCAAGAGAACTCACAAGTCCCTGCACATCGATGACATTGAATTTGCAAGCAGGGCACAAAAACCGCCAGCAAAGCCAAATTTGCATAAACCTTGTGGCGACACACTGGCATGTTGAAAGTTGCTACTCGTTGATAAACCAAGGCCGTGCCAGCTGTCTGCATTTACAGGCAAAGGAATGCAAGGGATCGGCGAATGCACGGAGTTCTCGTCCAAACGACCGTAGACGACCATCATGCTCGAAATCCCAGTGGCAGCGGTGCTCGAGAGTCCGCGCTTCACTGGCGCCTTATCAAAGACGCTGGTGAAGCGCATCCTCGCTGCCGGAACTTTCAAAACAAGTGCAGGGGTTGAGGCAGGCCAAAACCAAAGACTCGACAGTCCTATAGTATGCGATGGTGACGCTGGGCAGAAGCTCCAGCAGATCGGACAAGTCCTTTCGGATTCAGGCTTCGCCGACAGCAACTGAAGATGTGACAATAGATAGCGCCTGGCGGGTGCGGGTCTTTGCCTCACCAGTCTCAGCGTTCGCTTTGAGAGCTGTAGCGTTCCTGGACTGAGCTTGTGCAGACTCTGCAGGCATTCTTGCTAGACTGTCGCTCCCCTGTCCCTTACTGAAACAGAGAGGCTCCTCCTACTTGTAGCCTCAGCCTCTCCTGCTAGACAGGCCATGCGCACTCACGCATTATAAACTCAGACTTAGCTGGGCAGCACTCGCTCCAGCAATTGCGAGAGCTCGACGGCCTTTGCGCAGATCTGGGAAAGCTGACAGCATTAGCAGCATCTCTCAAGTAACTTAGCTGCCAAAATCTTACATCGTGCCCGCCTCAGGTCGCTTGTCTTCTCGCAAACTCGGAGCATTCCAGATCTCTAGCGCCTTAAATGCTGGCACGACTCCAATGCTCTGCATCACGGCAACGTCTAGCGAAAAACATAGAACAGTCAGGCACTACCAGTCACTACCATTGACGGTGTGGCTCGGTGGCTCAACTCTTGCTAAGCTCGATACTCGGTGCAAGATGCCTGCTTGAGTAACAAAGCTTCGGAGCTTACTGCTAAACTGTTTGCGTTTCGGCTCCCAAAGCACCCAAAAGCGCACAAAACATGGGTATGTGTCGGGCTTGGTGCACCAGGAACATATTTATCAAAAGCACCCAAAGAAGCTAACACATTGGCATCTTGGTCTGTTTGCCGGGTTTGGGGAACCCCCAATCACCAGTTCCAATGATTGTTGACAGTGGGGTCTCCCCAAAGCACCCAAAATTCGCCAAAAACACGCTCAACGTGTGACAGCACCCATCCTTCAGCCCGTAACTGACTTTAGTTTCAGACTCAGCGCAAGCTGAAAGCCCGAGTCACGCCGAAACAAGAGCAGGCCAAACAGAAAAAACTACTAAAGAGAATTTTACAGATGTACAAGCAAAGCACTGCAAAAGGTCAAAAACAGCTTATAACAAAAGCAAAAAAACAAAAGCTTCCTTGTTCGGGCGTTGAACATCGAAGGTCCCAGGGAACCTTTTGCAGGAAATTTCCATAACTAATTTCAATGCATGGAAAGATGAAAACATCATGAACCATCGAATCCGACATGTTTCCTCGAACTGAACATGGAACATCGAAGATCTTAGGGACACTTCCCTAAGAACTTTGGCGCGAAAAAAATCTTCCTCTGGCTTGCTTGTATACACACGTGTTCCCGTCCCTCCATAGCAGGGCAGACACAGGAGTGTGGTGAGAGCATGTCGATACATTTAGCATCGTTCCCGTGCCTCGACTACGCCGGTCGAAGACACTGTTCAGAAAGGGTTTAGACGTAGGATGCAATTAAATCAAGGTGATAATAAATATCGCGAAGACGGTCCTTAAACGTAAATGTGGGGTGATGATGCAGATCGTGCTGACGGTTCTGAGAGGTGTGGTCAGGCGTCTGGCATTCCCACCCCCCCCCCCCATTTGCAAACACAACGTCGTTATGACGGGTTCTGAGAGGGTTCATATGGGTTCTGTCTTTGCCGGCAAGATGATACCNTCCCCCCCCCCCCCCCCCACCAATGTGGGCGGTGGCTGGGCCGGGATCTCCCATAAACCGTATAACGGAGCGCGTGCTCCTGCTTTTTTTTTCATTAACCTGTACCTTGAACCTACACCCAACCCTAAACCCCACCGAAATGCAGGCTCTAATAAACCGTCAACCTGAACGAACCTACACCCCAAACCCTCCCTAAGCCAATGTCGACTCGAAGCCTTATACCTGGTTACCTTTTAAGCCAGCCTATACCCTAAACTAAACCCTAAACTACTCAAAAGCTTACGCTAAACAATAAACCACCACCGCGGAGCGCGCGACTAGATATACGAAATGATGCAAATCGCGGCAAGGTTTTGATAGGTAGATAGAGGTGAAGATACAGGTCGTGATGAAGGATCCGATAGGTGAAGAGAGGTGATGATACAGATCGCGACGAGGGTTCTGATAAGCCTATAAGTAGAGGTGATGATACAGATCGTGATGAGGATGGAGGGCTCTTGATGACGGTTCTGATAGGTAGATAGAGGTGACGATAGAGTTCGCGATTACGGTTCTAGCAACACCTACTTTACTACGTACCTTCCTTCCTGATTAATTACATATATACACACATACATCCATTCACAGATACATTGACATACAATCATTCAGACATACATACATGCATACATACATGCATACATACCTCGTACGTATGTACATATGTACGTACGTACATACTGCACCTACCTACATACCTACCTACCTGCCTACCTGCCTGCCTACCTGCGTGCATACATGGATCTATGCATGCACCCATACAGTTTGTGGTCGGAATTTGACCCCTGTGTTTTGCTTGTTTAGCCCAAAATCTGAACCAAAAGATGCAGCAGTCAACACCCAAACCCAAGAACATCAAACCGTGATGAGATTCCAAACCAAAAACTGTACATTTCCTGTGGTGCTTGGTTATCGGTATCGCTCCTCTACTCCTCGTCCTACTTCAATCCTTCGTGAATTCTCGAAGTCCCGGCTTGTCTTTCATTTTTGTGAGCAACAGGCACTCGCAGAACAACGTGGATTTCGATTTAGTCAGTCTCTAAAGGGATTCTCAGCTCTTGCGAAGATTTATGACTTCATAGACATGATTGGCAATGACATTACAACACAACTTGGATTTCAACCCTTTCCAGCCGCCGTCTGCTCCTACTGCAGGCAACCTCAGGACGACAGCTGGACACTCAACTCGCTATCCTGAATAGACTCGACTGTGGTGGGGACTTTGAAAGCACACCATGGAGCGACCGTTAAAATCACTGACTTGATAACTGAGGGTCGTCCCAGAACTCATATGTCTCGTTCCACCACTTTCCCACTGCCTGCAGCAACGTGGCATCAGACACTTCATGCGGATTGGAACAGAATACCTGCTGGGCTTCACAAGTGAGTGGGTTTCATTTTAAGGATATGCATCGGTGCTTCGGACGAGGCGTCACGCAGCACCGGGTTGACGGGAACCATGAGAATCGGGCGCACACTGGAAACTCCGATCGGCCTCTCCTGGATTCAGGAGTGTCGTGTCAGTCGTGTCAGCTGCAGCACGCTGCGCCACTCGCGGCGCAGACCGCCGACTGAAAACATACAGCTCGAGCTCGGGAGAAAATGGGACAGAAGTGGAAGCGGTTGAGCGTGAGCCTGGGCCCTGGCCCTAACCATGCCACCGGTGCCAAGGCCACGAGCACCGCGGCTAGGGGCCAAAGGCGTCGGAGACGACGCGCCATGCAGCGCAGGGCTAACGGGCTTGGCGAGCTTCAGGAGAACCTTAGAGACGGTGGAGTTTAAAGGTTGCAACTGCAGTGAACGTTTCTGATGTCCTCTGCCCAAGCCCGGGATCTGTAACAAGAGTGGCTTTGCTGCATGTTGCCCACGTAGAAGCTGCAGACGCAACAGAGACTGCATTCCGACTTGGGGGAAACTGCCATAATGGAGCACCGATGAGATGGCATGTCGGACGTTGGAGCGACGCATGCGAGTGGATGGATTGCAAGTCTCGTTTTTGCATTGCACACGTGTCAGGCTGTCTTTCGCCGCCTGGCACCAGCCAAGATCAGCACAGATTGACAGCCATGTGCTGATCGTGCTTCTTTGATCCTGCCTGTCTAGGCTGGGTGGAGACGATCTTCGGGGTGCCACGAATTCAAAGTGGCCGTGGAATGCCTGGCCAAGTCGGATATGTGTGTGTGTGCGCGCGAGAGAGAGCTTCGGAATACTCCCTGCAGGCGAAGAAGTAGAATAAAACGACAAAGCCCAGCCGTGACTGGTATGCAAGAGTGTGAGTGTACATGCCGTGGCGCTGGGGTACATAGCATGATTCATGACATCGTCGCAGCATAGCACCTGCTACCAGTACCCGGAACGAGCAGCAAACATGGAAGATCTAACATTGAAACAGTGCCACTGGATGGAAGACGTTCCAGGTGTATTATGTATACTCGTGCCTCACCGCGGCTCTCCTGATGAATCCACACATCCACACCTGAAGCAACCAAAAGACAATCTTTCTCCGGTCTCTCGCAGAACGCATGCATGCTGTACGCGATGGAGGTTCAAGCTTCCGAGTCCTCAAAAAGGCGCATGCCAACGCAACAAAAAGCCAGGCAAGGAGATTCTCTGCAAAATGCATCCACTCTGGCACACCTTGTGATGGAGGCGTGAGTTCTTCAGCGTCCTGCAAAGCGATGCCCAGATGGACTCACAATGCATGTCGCGAAATCACGGCACATCCCGGCACACGGACATTGCGATCTCAGAGGCCTCAAAGGGCTTGTCAGGAGAGGCAGCATCCTCCTTGCAGAGAACAGTCCCTACCCCAGGAAGCAACTGCGAGCAGGTACAAGTAGGATGTGTTCCACCACATTCGGGCTTCAAACAGAAATCGCTCCCACATCCGACCTGCCCGGAGAAATCGGAGCTCTCGGCCAGGCTCGGCTGCACAGGCGGAGCAAGGATGTCACGACCACCACAGCTACTTCACTGCTTCTCGGCATCATACTTGAACTCGCAGGACTGATAGCCAGAGAAGTAACGTGAATCCAGACATATTTGCTTAACACTTCGGCAACGTAAGTTGCCTCCAAGTCATCGTAAATGTCCTCCGCGTTCTCGCAGCGTTCCTCGGCCCAAACTCAAATCCGATCAAATGCTTGCCGACACATTAAACGGCGCCGATGGTGTCGATGCTTGCCCTGCTATTCCGCAGCCAAGGTGCAACGCGCTTATGCTTGTGCACCTTGGCGGAGGCAGGCCTCCATGCACGGTGGTGCCGCTTTGCCTGCAGCGTGAGGTCTGCAAGGCCACTGGCACAGCTGCCCGGCTGCCCTTCTCCAGCCTGGGAGGCCGCCTCGTGGCTGGGGATGCTGACAGGGCGCTCCGTCTCCGGAGCCTGCAAGCGTTTCAGGCTCCACATGAGGCATGCTAGATTTCCAGGGCTTCAGCGTGGGATGCCGAGGAATCTACTTCATGGGTGATGGCATAATGGTCGTGATGGATTATTGGATCGGCCTGCGCGTCCCCAGAGCTGCCGGGAGCACGCAGCTCGCGATC
This sequence comes from Symbiodinium sp. clade A Y106, assembly GCA_003297005.1. Classification (NCBI taxonomy): domain Eukaryota; class Dinophyceae; order Suessiales; family Symbiodiniaceae; genus Symbiodinium; species Symbiodinium sp. clade A. The sequence continues at coordinate 82,283 of BGNK01002268.1, forward strand.
CACGTGCGGACCCTGGATCCAGGCTTAACATCAATGCCATTGCCGACCCCTCACGTTGCGGATCTTAATGCAATGCCTCAACATCCTCGTAGATGATATCCTCTTCCGGCTCCTGAGCAGAAAAAACTATGACAAAAGGATTTTGGATGAGAGGCGGGAGGCTTCATGAGCTTCATGACTTGAACTTGAAGCAACCTTTTCCCTGGACCTCGGCTACCCAAAACAATCCTTTCCCTGTGCCAAAATCCGATTTTGACTGGACCATGCTTGCTACTTGGGAAGGTAGACATATGGTTGGCGAGAATTATCAGCGTTTAGCTCTTAGCTCTACTGGTAAAGCTCTTAAAGCTTCATCCTGCCGTCTCCGTTGCTTCCTGAGTTCCTGTGGCCCCGGCATCTGCCGTCCCGAGCAAGCTCTAGGAAGGGAACACTGGCTCTGCTCTGCCGCACTCGAAAACATCCCTTTACTCCAGAAATCCTAAGATCCCGAAGGCTGAAGCCTGCAAACCCAAGATATTCCCCGTGCGCATCTACAAACAACTGCGAGGGAAGGAGAGGTTTTCAGGCTTTCGACAAGTTACAGGAGCAGCCGAACGAATGGATCTGCTGGAAGCTTGGGCCGGCGGGGTGTTCACCCAAGCCAAGGAGTAACTGTCGAGGAGAGTTGCTGGCGGCCAGCAAAAAGATGTAGCAACCTTCGAAAAAACTTCGGCTTTGCCACAGCCTTGCCGGTCGCCCTTCTCAATTGACAGTTTCAAATTTCGGGTGCTTTCACCTTCGCCTACCTGAGCGGAGCTGCAATCCGCTGAGAGGATCTTAAGGGCCAAGTGCCTGCTTCTCATACTTCGCTTCGGAAGCTCTACTCCGTTGATTTTTAGCCGAGCATCAGCCACCCGCTTGTGTTTGTGGATCTTTGCCGATGCCGGCCTTCCATCACTCCTACTCAGTCCGCCAATGCCAGGAACTGTCCGGCCGGGCCTGCGACGCTGATGGCTCGGATACACCGCGTTTGCTGCACGTGCTGCGACCACTGCCGGCGCAGGTGCTGTTGGCACATGTGCTGCCGGCGCATGCGCTGAATGCGGAACTGGCGCCTGTCAGAGCGACTGCATCCTCGGCCCGTCCAGTCAGAGTCACAAGGCTCTCCGCGGCTCGCCTTCGCTTTCACTTGTGCCTCCACCTGTTCAGCGCTTTTCGCCGAACTTGGCGGGGGGACGCGATAAGGAAGGTTGGCCTGACAGAATTCCATGTCGGCGAACTCCCCCCCCCCCCCCNCCCACTCTGCCTTTTCACGTTCTTGCAGAGGATGCCGAAGGCGGAGGCCTGCGCAGCTTCAACGGTTTTTCTGCTGAAATTCTCGTATGTCGAAAAGCAGCCTCCTGGCACTGGACAGCGGGTGGAGCTGGGCCTTGCTCACGGCAGACTCTGACCTCCTCGAATCCCTCAGCTCAGTGGGCGACCGTTCGCTGTCGTTAAAGAAGGAGCCCTGCACCAAGAGGCACATGCGTTGTTATGGCTTGAATCCCATGTGATCTCCGCTGCTCGCTGCGATCCCTGAGGTTTAGTCGTGCTGTCTGTGATTCCTTTGAGGCTCAACAAGCGCTTAACTTGGAGTTTGGTCATGATGCTGCATCAGAATGGTGACCGACAACCGAACAGGACGCTGCAGATTTCGGCCTCTGCAGATGCGTCTGACATGCTCCATCCTCGGCCATACGAGAGGAAAACCCTGACAAATGGCCGAGACCTTGCTATTTGTGCTGCGCTGGCAGGGGCAGCGGCTTGGAACAGGACCAGATGAGCTCGAGCGAGCTGCACCTGGCGAGCTTGAGTGCACACATGTGAAAAAGTCTGGCTTGCGTGAATCCCAGGAAGAAAAAGCCATTCCCCAAAATGAGTAAGTACAATTACATCCACCAAGAACGCACTGCGCATGATATTGCCACGTCTGACCCAGCTGGGGGTCCGGACTCCGCGTCGAGGAGGGCCTGGCTGAAGCTAAGGCTCTGCTCAGAAGGGCTTCTGAAGACCAGCATTCGCCAGCATCTGTCGGAGTGCGTGAGAGGTTCATGCACATCCCACAAGTAAAGAAGACACACAGTTCGAAACAACGACAAGTCAAAGCCGTGCTTCGTCGAAGCAGCCGATGCTTCTGGTTTTGTTGCATTGTCTCGCCTTGCGGAGGATGGCCGAGCCCGCGAGGAGCTTTGTGCACCTGACCAAGACTCCACTCTGACTTAGTTCTCTCAAGTCAATGCTCAACTGGTGCTTCCTCACCCCACAGCCCCTCGGAGCTATTCTTGCTTGCTCTCAGACTGCGTTTGTCCATCGCACACTGTGCAGGTTGGCTTCACCTCGAAGTCTTGTGCGCGAGGTGAGGATTCGATTCTCTCATCTCTTCTGTGGGATGGCAGCAAAGTGCTTCAGCAGAAGCATGTCTGCTCACAAATTTCGCTTTGCAATGATCCATGTTTTGTCGGAGTTACCGGGTCCACTTGGGCGCGAGTGATGTCCCAGCAACCTGGATCTGAACAGACTACAACGATGCCAAGTGCCTGTCACTTGGATGCGCTGGCCTCGGGCGCTGCTGCTGCGAGGCTTTGGCGCGTATGCCGCGCATCCCTCGGGCCAACTTGATCCACATTCCAAGGCACAGGTGGGCTGAAGGGCACAATCTGCGAGCTTGCTATTTGTTCCCGCAGTTTTGACACCAGGACTTGGGGCGACTGAAGCACTTGAATGCTAGCACGACTGAAGCAGTTCTGTGACTTTTTGGCGGTGCAAGAAACAAGACAGTTCCTAAACTCGAATCACTGGGTCACTCAACACTTGCGTCGCAGTAGACTTGCTCTCGCCGACCCGCCAGCTGGGCTTCCCTGCGCGGCTGCGCTGAAAAGACGAACTAGAAGAGACCTGGCCGCGAGCTGTTCGCAAGAGGTCGGAACACATTTGCTTAGTCCCGTGGTGCCCACGCCCAAGAATGGACGCCCCATTCCTTGCAGTTGAGACGCAACCGACTTTGGTACCAATAACTTGTCACGGATCCAGTCCTTCGCAACATATCTTTGCGTAAACAGATGGCAGGACAGGCTGGGACCTTCACGGACATCCGGGCATGACCTTCATTTTACTGTCTACGAGTCTACGGATGAATGCAGGGCTCCGCTCTGCGGAAGTCTCCTTCGTCAGCGGTTCGGCGCTCGAATGTGAGCTCGCCTGGACCACGTCTCTTAACATTCGCTGTGGTCTGGCAGAGCTTCGAGAGCTCTTGTTTGTTGACGAGCCTTGTAGGACAGGATTTCAATCAGCTCCTCGGCATCGACAAGCGCCACAACTGAAGTAATACAGTCGTCTGTGGGGCCTTGTCCGGCACTGGCGGAAGTGGTGGGACCGCGGCCGGGACCTATGGAGACTGCGCTGGCTTTGGATGAAAACGTGGCTGCTTGTGAACCTGAGCGTGCAACACGCAGCTGGAGTTGCCCAATGCCGTCCAGTTCGAAGTACGAGGCATCCAACAAGCAAAGGAGGAACCTCAGTGTGCATCAGGTGCTGCTCCAAGGAAAAATTCGCGCATGCACAGCTACGAAGCAATCTAGACATATCTACAAATTCACTAAGAGTCTGCACGGATGGCTGCGTAGCTGTGGCATGGGCTACAGAGAAGCCATGTGTCGCAATCCATGTGTTCAGTTTCCCGTGGATAGCTCTGAATATCAATGCTCCATCCGTGCCTCTCGGGGTGCAGCTGTCTTTACAACGTTTGCCGTGCGAGCACACACGGCGAAGGCATCTTGCAGTTAAGTCAGAGCCCAGCAAGTCTCTTCTGCAACGGGCAGTTTTCACAAGATACAAATGCTCCCGATTACCTGCACCTGTCATGACGATCTTGAAGGCTACGCAGGGCTGTCGACTACGTCTCTAGAACCTCATGGAGCATGACTTTGCATGCTGAGCTGTGCTGCGAGTCCGTTGTTCGGGCCTTTTCGGCACTGCATTATTCAAGCGTGATATGAGGTACCCAGTTACGCACTGCCTTGCGAACAGTGCCCACAACCCTCGGTCCCGCACTCCCTCAAGGGGTCCCCGTCGGCGAGCGCAGCCTGACGGCTCCTTAAACGGACGAACTCCATATGGAGTTGAATGAGCCGCCATGAGCCGCCACAGCGCCACGTCTTGAGGACAGAGCCGAGCCAAGCGCTGCCACCAGCTGTCGAACATGACCTGGCATTCTCTGTAGCACTTGAAACGCCTGGCAATAGACGATCGGATTCAAAAAGCTGTTAGGCATAATTTAGCCCAAAGGCAAGAGAATTAACATCAGCTCGCAAGATCCGAAAATGCAGAATTCTCTTAACAACAGTTCTGGGTCCCAGGCATCCCAGAAGGCTTCGAAACCAGTCAGTAGCTGTGAACGAGGCTTGCGCTGGATGCTCTTCTGTTTTCACGACGGGCAGATGTGTTTTGGAGCCAAGTGCTCGGGTCTGGTGGCTACGTCGTGCGTTTTACAGCACGCGGTCGACCTGTCACAGGTAACGTCACCTATTTGTCAGAAGTCGTACTGATCCTTCGGGGCGAAGTTTCAGAGTTGCAAGTACAACGTGAATACTGAATACAGAATACACTGTAAGATTAATTTCTGCTCCCCTTTTCAGAAGGATATGCACAGACACTCGGACGGACTGATGTTCAGTCAGGTGCATACATGCGTACTCTATACGGCATGTATTGGCGGGCGCAGATCCCTTGTCGGGAGAAGAGGTCGTTCTCAGCCGCGTTCCGGTACCAAATTAGCCCGAAGAGTGTTGTCGTCGTCGCGATCGTCCTAGAGACCTGGTTCAGGATCCCTTGCCTTTGGCCTTTGAGGCTCTGGTCGCGCACGCGCATCCGCGAGATGCAACCCTACTACCATGTATGAGAGAAAGACCATTCGAGAAAAGAATCATGCAAAGGCATGGCTGCAAACTCATCACGACATTCAAGTTTCGTAGATCCACCGTCCCGCTTCATCGATGCCAAAAATCACGCCCCCAAAATGCTTTGCCCCAGTAGTTTGCGGCCGTTGAAGCGTGTGAGCCTGCAGCTCGTTGGCAATAACAGCCTGCTGGGCTTGCTCTTCTCTCGTACCGTGTGGGCTGTCTTGCCATTGGGGCGTGCCCTCCTTTGCAGGATCTTGCCGTGTGCTTGCAACTGAGTTTGCCATGTCGCCTGTAGTTCCTTGGCCCTATTTGTCTTCATTGTATCAACAGAAAGGCAAACTATCAATTCGATGAGCTCGCTGTAGTAAAATGCCTGCATACAGAGGGGGGTTGACTGGGAAACCCCTCATCCCAAATCAAAGTCACTTTAGTGGAAGCTTCGTGCATAGATTTGACAAGAGCGGCGTTGTGAAAGCAACCAAGCCCTGTGTGCGGGCACGCAAGCCAGGGTGCCTGCTCCGGCAATTTTCCCTGAGTCTGACGGAGGGGCGTCTGAGAAAGGCTCTGTGAACCACTGAACTTTACTCTCTTACTCGCTATTCTGCGTTATTCTCATTCTCCTTCCGTGTGCGACCTCGTCTCCTGGAGCAACCTGCCGAGCTGAAAACAGCTTTGTCAGCAGGTGGCTTCACAAGAGCCTGCAACCCAGATGCAGCCGAAGTCGTTTCAAACCACAGGTACACTCAGCACACTGAACCTTCGCCGACATATGCAAAAGGCTTCAAGCTTGCCCGCAACCGACTCCAGCAAAATAAGCTTTAATTATGCCAACAGCTGGCGCACAGAAAAATAATCAAAGCTTGGGCGACATCGCTTCACCAGCTCTCATTGTCGTATCAAGAGGTCTTTAAAAACCTGGATGGGCACTAGCAAGAGCCACTCCTCCATCCACCTCCAGCCGAAATCAACCGTTGCACAGTCCGAGTGCGAGTGACCGGCCTGAACGACAAACCGGTCAAGCACCCTGACATAGTGCGGTTGGTACGGATTCTAGCTTTCCACACCTCGTATTGACCGCTAATCAACTACTCTCTTCCCAGTCGGCCCCAACTCTGCGCGTTCGGAGACGCTCATAAATGCTCTGCAACGCTCTGCATTGCTTGTGGCACCTAGCGCGAGGCATGAGTCATCAATAACATTGACCGGCAGGTGTGCACGGATGGCCGAAAACCGTGGGCCCTTATTGCAGTGTAGGAAACATGTCAGACATCCTCCGATCACACCGTCCGGCGTGGCAACTTAATTCAAACTTAAAGTCAGCATTAGAAGAAAATGCTGTGAAATGTCTGGCGAGTCAGCCGGGTTTTCATCCCTGGCCGGCAGCGCGACAACGAGCATCATCGGCCGGGGTACTGGTAGTAGGTCTTGGTCAGATCTGACGGCAGCCTGGGAATGTGGACAGCTGCCTGTACACGGAAGTCCCCATGCTGCACTGCAGCCTTGGAGCAAATCCCTGAAGTCACCGTCAGTCTGAGACGATCGGTGCGGCAGGAACAATTGCGGTCGCACATTGGCATTCGGCTCGAAAATGAAATCCTTTCTCTTTGGCTTGTCAACAGCAGACCGAAATTGAACGGGCTGTCCAGGCTTTCTGCGTGCCACCCAGACATGACAGTCAAATGCAGCTCTGACACCAGATCGCTGTACTGGCGCATGAAGCTCTTCCAGCCCTGGCAGCTCGAGCACCAAGCAGAGGGGAAGGTTCAGCACGCCCGCAGCGCTAGCGCCAGCACCAGCACCGGCAGCAGCAGAAACCGCAGCAGCAGAAAAACAGCACCAACAGAACCAGTAGCACCAACGACATCAACAACACCAACAACCAACAACGCTCCGACGCCCTGTTCACGCGGGCCCGGCAGAACGGGCAAGCGTTTTGTGCTGAAAAACCCACTACAAACACAGCATGTTTGTTGATTTTTCTTGGTACTATATTTGACACATTTTTGCGTTAAAACGCGCGACAACTCGAAAAATAGCTGTTTTGCACGCGCTAGCAAAAGTATTTCGAAGCCACGAAGATGCCAACACAGTGTGTTCTGTTCGGTCGATCTGCTAATGGACCGAGCTTTGTCACGAAGCGTCAAAAAAATGGAGGAATTTGCGCTTGGGACGTTGCTAGAACAAGAAGAAATCGAGACAGTGACAAAAAACAGGAAATATGCAGGAGCATTTCGCCTCGTAAAAACCAGGTCGCGGAGGTCTTTGAGTACATGAGGAGGTCGGAGCTTTGTCAGGAAGTGTCAAAAACATGAGGAAATCGTGAATTTTTATTTGATGGCAAGCGGTTGCAGCAGGCACGCAGACGGCTTATCGCAGGCGCGAATGCAAAACAAAAACTTATCTTTTAAGCTGTTTCTTGAGTGGCATCGACGGTGGTATCTTCTAAAACCATGGCAGGCGTGGCATTTTATGATGTCGATGTGTTTGTTTGCGGTTTGATGTGTGTGTTTTTTGTGTTTTTGTTTTCTGGTTTTGCGTTTTGTGGCGTTTTGTGGAAGCGTTTCACGCGTGAGAGGAGCATTGGACGCGGAAACGCTGCGTTATACAGGGTTCCATCTATTGTCATTTCCGAAGTATGAGTAGTATGTCAGTATCTATAGGGGTTTTGTTGGGATGAGGGTCTTTAGGAGTGTGCACAAGGAGTCACAGAAGATGTTTCGCTCGGATCCGAGGACGTTACACGGAAGTCGATGCACCGGAAACTCCGTTTTGAAGTTGCCACGAGACATCCGCCCGCAAGTC
>BGNK01002268.1:95000-107748 GCA_003297005.1 Symbiodinium sp. clade A Y106
CAAAAGCCATGCCTCCCTTGCATGCCAAGGCGCATATCCAAAATGCCGCTTTCGACTCTTGTCAATGGGCATGTAAAAGAAGCGCAGTCTGGGCACGGGGCAGGAAAAATAGCATCACAGCCCAGGCATGCACCTGTCACTGACATGCGGCGCGAGGACGCATGCAAAAAAGGACACGACTGCCTGTGCAACAGTTCGAGCTCGCGCAGCTTCTCCAGCAAGATGATAGACTCGGCTGAAGATTTTGGACACTCTGTTGTGGGCAGCAGTGTGCACAAACGCGACAACTTTGCGATAAAAGTGCGTGTGGAATTGTCGAGAAGGAAGGCGAAGAGAGCCAGAGAGATAGAGAGGCAGAAGCACAATCAGAGGGAGGGAGAGAGAGAGAGAGAGTGCGAGTGCGAGTGCGAGTGCGAGTGCGAGTGCGAGTGAGAGTGAGAGTGAGAGTGAGAGTGAGAGCGAGAGGGAGAGTGAGAGTGAGAGTGAGAGTGAGAGTGAGAGCGAGAGCGAGAGTGAGAGAGTGAGAGTGAGAGGGAGAGGGAGAGGGAGAGGGAGAGGGAGAGCGAGAGTGACAGAAAGAGGAAGAGAGAGAGTGAGAGAGTGAGAGAGTGTGAGAGTGTGAGAGTGAGAGAGTGAGAGAGTGAGAGAGTGAGAGAGTGAGAGAGTGAGGCGGGCGAGGGAGATGGAGGGAGGAGGCACTGGGAAATGAGTGTGTGAGCTTTTAGTGCAGTCGGGATGCATCGCAGTTTTTTGGCACTTGTCCAATCATCAACGAACAGCGCGTTTCCTTCAGACTGGAACGAAACAAACCTTCGTGACATCATCAAATCATCTCACCAAGGAATCTCTAGCTAGGTACAGAATGTCGCCTGACCACGGAGGAGTCGCCCTTCGTCAATTTCCAAGTAGTTCCTCACTTCCTGGTGATTTTCGCAGCGTTCACTTGCGTGTTCGACACCTGCTTCAACCACTCCTTCGCGTCTGATGGTCGCCGACTGGAAATCCGGCCAGGCTCCCAATACCCGTAGCCGCCGGAACCTTGATTACAAACAGTCTTCCAAGATTTGCAGACCTTCGAATTTCAAGGTGAGTCACAAACCTTCTCAGTCATCCTACAGAGGCACATCACACGCGCAGCAAATACAAAATCCTACGGAGTCTTCGACCCGGCCCACAGCGACAGAGCTAACGGTTGTATAGCCAGGAGAGCTTCCGGAGGCATGGAAGGCATTGGAGTCCCCAACTGTTGGTGGCGACCTGTGCTGCATCGCGACTCATCTGTTGCCGCCGTAGTGTTCGTCGGTCTGCGGATATTTACACAGTGTAGGCAGGGCAAACATCCTCAGCCCACACAATTCGGACTCGTTCCCTCTGTGGGCTCTCAGTCATCATCCCTATCTGGCTCCACAGCTGCCTTGTGACTTCACGCAGGCCCTAGGCATAACAGTCACGGCGCACCTCCAAAGGCTTCCGTGGGTGTCCAGGTAGTCTTGTAGCCCCAGGGCTGCTTTGGATTCAAAGAAACAGACACGCAGTGCTCCTGGAGACATTGGCTGTGGACGCCTATGGCTGTTCGGGTGTTTTTGCATGCCAACAGCATGTCTCCATGATATGAGTCGTCCCAGCGAGATCTCCTGTTTCGCGGAGACGCGTGAGGTCAAGCTGTGCTACCTCTCCGAAGAGACCAAAGACCCTTCCGCATTCCTGCAGAAGGAGTTCGAGAAAGTTGCATGGCCAGCAGCATTATACTCAGCAGTTCTCCGGTCCTCCATTGTGACCTGCTGAGCTAGGCCGGCTTCAAGTTGAACCGTCACTTCAAGTTCACCTGGCAGGCAGGAGGGCTGAGCAAGACTCGTCTAGAATTCAAAGGCATAGCTGCCAGTTGGAGAGCGCTCCAATCAGCCACAAAACAAAAACACACAAACCACATGCACGTGCACTGAGCACACCTCTTTCCAGCTGCTGTGCCGCGTCACCATGGCCGTGTCCCTCCATGAAACCATGGGTTGTATGATTGAATCAAGCAGGGTAGAAAGCAGATGAAAGCCTTCTGCTGTGCAAGAGTTTCTACGCAAGCTTTAGAGTTGCATAACACGACCTGAGCAGTAGGAAACGTGCATCAATTCATCGGTGTACCAGCTGGGCACCCCCGCCATCCTGCCGTGGCTTAGCCCAGGATGTATCGATTAGCAGCATTTTTTTGATCAGCCACGGCAGGATCATGCACCCGTCGCCAGGAGCTGTACAGGTTGGCTTCTAAAACCACTGACACCATGAGCCGGTCGGATGGTACACGAAGTACGAGCAGCGCTTCCGGTAAACATGAGATTCATGACAGAGCATGCCTGGCTTATGGGTTGATCCAAGCTCCAGCCACTACAGCGAGAGCGAGAGCCTGAATGTCCATGTCGGAGAATTCCGCCTGAGCGGGCCAAGCTGGCGCTTGTGATGCGTGCGGAGCTTTTGAGCCTTTGCCTTCTCAGTTCTTGAGCGGCCGACCACACTTCGAACAAAACTTGTTGTGTCCATGGCATGCACCCGGGCACCGCCGTGGAAGGGTACATCCTGCAGTTTCAGGCTTCTCTCAGCTCGCACTCAGAAAATCGGGAGGCAGGAGCTGACGCCCCCTTCGATGCTCCGACTGGGCCTCTACCCAGAGCCGCAGCAGCCGGTCTCCGAACTGCCGCCGGCGCTCCACGACCACGTCCGAGGGAGCCACAACCTGGCACAAAAGCTCACGCGTGCAGCGCCACAGACTTGCATTGCGCAGAACGAGCAATGTCGCGTGCTGCATCCACAACCACTGATGTCTTCACCCAACACAGAGCCCAAACGCCTGAAGCATCTTCTTTCAACAAGTTGGCAAGCTGAGCTTGGCTTGGTTTATCGGAAAGCTTCAAGCGCTACTGCGATCATGCCACCGTGCGAACACACATCACAATTTCGCGAAAGCACATTGCCAGTCCCTGGGCCCGAGGTTACAACGGCGGCCTCTAGCAAACACCATTCGGCACACCGCTATGGGGGTGGGTTTCGCCAGCTGCTACACGCAGGCCGCAGACACAAGCCAGGGGAGCCTCTTTTCCGTTCTTTCAAGTACAGCACGTGGCTTCCGCGTTTATGCACACTTGCCATATCTGTTCCTACTGCATCCTCGAAATCTGCCTCTGCAGGTTCGTTGACCTGTGGCGGCCCCCAGGCCACCGCTGGAGGCCTCAGTTCAAAGCCCCCCCTTCCCAGGAACCGGGCACCCATGGGCACCCTGTCACACTTTAGCACAAGACCTGGGCGGCGGTGTGCCAGCAGCTGCGGCAGCAAAGCGTCGTCTGAGTGCACTCACATCTCCGCATTTTGTTGGTTTTGTTGTGGATCTGTGGCGGGGGGGGGGGNGTCTGAGTGCACTCACATCTCCGCATTTTGTTGGTTTTGTTGTGGATCTGTGGCGGGTGGGGGGGTTGGGGGTGCAATCACACCGCCAGCAAAACCTCAACCTTTCCCACACTCTGCAAGCCCAAGAGCCTCAAGCCCAACCCATACTCCGCAACCTGGGAACTTGAACCATCACCCAAATTCAGCAAGCCCAAACCCTCAACCCTAACCCACACTCTGTAACTCTGCAAGCCCAAATATTCAATCCTCAGCCCTTAACACTGTGGCCTTTCTGTTTCGGATTCAGGTCTCGGTCTTCGGTAAATCCCAGAAAACCTAAGGCACCGAACCTCCTGAACGATATAAGCCCCGAAATCTTGTATGCCTGAAAGTCCGCACCCTGATAACCCCAAGCCCGACACCCGGAATTCGAATCCCTCAAGCTTGTGCATGCAAGAACCTCGAGAAAAGCCGCAGGCTTTCAAAAGCAACTTCGAAACTTACATAAAATCAAAATGCCACAAAATCAGCATGTCCCTGGACGAAACACGCGTTTCAGGAAAAGCCTTGTACAGTTTCAGAGGCGGTGAAGGCCAGGCAATGCTTTCATGCTTTCAGTCTGCAGCGCCCGTCCGCGTACCTTCGGTCCTCGGGCCCGCGCTGTGCCTCCACCAGCTGATGCTGCAGCTCCTGCACCTGACGCAGGCAGGCTCGTGAAACTGACCTTTCGCCATCCTCCGTCACGTGCAGCTGTTTCAATCATTCTCATCATAACAGCATTTGTCCGCCCGTGTGGCTGCAGAACTGACGCTTTGAACGAACGTTCGAGTGCAACCATTTTGCGCCAGCTGGAACTTTGCCTTGCGGATGAGGGAGGGGCACGTTGCCACTTCTGGGCAAGCCAGGTGTGAGATGCAACAGGGCTCGGATGGCTCAGCCTGCTTTCGCGCGCCGCCTGGCTGCAGCTGCGGAATCCACGGCTGCCAGGGAGTGTCAAATCGTCTGCATGGGAAGCAGCCTTCGTACCGTTTTCCATCAAAGCTCGATCGACTTTCAGCTGGAGAGAAACAGGGAAGGTAGAATCACAGGAACAGGCCACAATCAAAGCATATACCTTTAGTCTCAACAATCTCTCCGTCATTTCTCCCATTCCGGGCGCACGTCCTGAAAACATTACTTCCCCTCAACCTCAGCCGCAGCAGTGTTCTCCTTCGACCAGAACGCCGGGCTCTCAAGCAAACTCTTGATTACGTGAAGAGGACAGCTGTCCTCGCTGGGATCTTTGCCAACATCTTCCAGGAGCTTCTTGCGTTCCATGATGTCATCTTCCTGACCCGCCGATACTAGGACTTGAAGCCCAGCAGAGCACCTAAACACACACTTTTGAAGATGCAAAGGGGTGAGTGTCAACGTGATTTTTGGTCCCGCAGAAAATTACCCAGCAACGAGCTCGCCCTTGTTCCTGCAAAATCCGTGTGAAAGCAGAGGTCAAGGCGTGCTGCGCCCATTGCCCATTAAACCTTCTGCATTATACAAACTTACAAAGATTGCCGCATGCTGATCCTCACAGTTGCGACCGAGCTCAGGCAAGGTGCTGTGACGCCACGGACTTCTGCTGCATCCTCGCCAGGCGCGGATGCAGACGAATTCATCCTCCAGCACACAGCCACTGTGTCGCAGAGCCTGTCAAGAAAGCATACACTACTTCAGGAGGTGCGGTCCGATATGTTTCTGTCTGCTTCGCTCAATGCATAATGCAAGGTGTCAGGACCCCTAATGGCGCCTGTGAAAAACGGGATGGTCTACGTACCGATCGCGGCCATCGCCAAACCGGGATTGGTAGCCGTGCTTTTCAAACGGGGCCACATCCTTATGCGATGCAATGCAAGGATTGGGGTCACGCAGACTGCGAAGCTGTTCAACTGGGATCGACAGGCAGCCCCTGAATCTTAAACAGGTGCGAACCCGAAACCCCAAACGCATACCTTGAGTACGATCTCGAACCCTAAACCTGTGGCTCGCTCCCCTCACATGCACAGCCAAAACGAACCCTCAGTCCTAAACCCAAGACAATCCAAATCCCGACACGACAAACCCGTGAAGCCCCGTACCGCAAGCTCAAGCCAAAACTCAAGAACGGAATTGCACGGCCCTACACAAACACAAGCCACGAATCCCAAAACGAGTAGCAGCCCCGTGCCAAGACCTTGGGCTTAAGCCTTAAACCCTAAATATCCTTAAGATTTAAACCAAAAGTCTTGGTGCATCCAACAAAGGGTGATGGCTGAACGGGAAAAGGCGCCTGGAGGAAATCCACGCACAACACATGTCTAACGAACTGCTTTGTGTGCACAAGGCCTGCGTGGGACGCGAGGTTTGCCAAAAGGGCTTGCGAAGAGGCTCAACGAGTCAATTCAGCCCGCATCGTGCTCCACAGGGCATTTGGGCCACAGACTGGTCATGCCAGTGCGCATCCGCCATTGACTCGAAGTCACAACTCCCTTCTGTTACCGTTTGCTCGCAGTCAAGCAGCAAACCACCACACCTCCGGTTGCAGTTCTCGTTCCTGCCACTTCGGCTTGCCTCAGTTTCACTGGCATGCCGAGCATGATCCAATTCACGCCAGGTCAAGCCCAGTCGCAGTTGTAGAGATTCCAGCTCAAGCACTGAGCTGACGTCACAACAACAACCTCTGCCAAAGTGGGGGAGCACAGTGACCGGAACGGCATGAAGTTCCTTTACCATTCACTCTGGAAGCCACATGTTCCAAACATGTACAAGTGGCCAGCTGGCCATCTTCCTTGCACACGTGGGCAGCACTCTCCAGGAAGGCCTGGATGTAGAAGTACATCATCTGAGAGATGCCTGAACATGGCCACGGAGAACAAAGTAAACTAGCACGCACGCACACACACACACACCCGCACGCACACACACACACACACACACACGCACAAACACTGCCCTGCCCCCGTCTACCGATTGTACCATCAATAGTGTGTTCCTGGTTGCGGACGTTCCTGTCTGGTCATGGATGCGGTCGAGGTGGACACAATGGTAGTTTGGGCAGAAAGGATTCACCGACACCGTGAGAATGCCATGCAAATACCATCACGAGGTGCTATGGAGGTTCGATTCCAGAGCAACGTGGATCTATTCGTAATGCGATTTGATTTTGAGCGAAAGAATGGGAAACAGAAGGATTTGATTGCTAGTCTCGTGCCGATGCTGTCAGCTTAGCGTGCAATGGACTTGTCGAGTCTAACTCCGACAGAACAGCAGGTGACCTCGCCACCGGTTCCGTGACTGTTGCTGAGTGGCCCAAAACCCCGCGGTCAATGACAGACTCAGAAACGCTACTGACGTTGGGGCCATGAATCAAGAAGCCAAGCGCTCGTGTCGTGACTTGCGACTCAGCCTTGCATGTTCTCTCGATCAAGGCTCCTCGTTGAAGACCGACACTGTTTTTTGGGAGATCCTGCTGCCGCACTGTGCAGGAGATATCCGCAGAAGTCGTCCATTGTTGTTCGCGCTGGCTGTTTGCAGTCATGGGCATTGCGAAATCACTGCAGGGGTCCTGAATTCATTGTCCTGGTTGTTCGTTCGGCGCCGGGCCACATGGTCGTGTAAAGACACGGTGGAGGTTGTACGGCTGATGGCTGTTTCGGACAGGTGACATGGCTAGGTTGCTGCTTTTTCAATTTCTGCGGCTCCAAGAATGCGTGTAAGTGTATTCCTCGAACCCCCCATGCCGTGACAGGACCTGCCAATGTCATGCAAGTGGCTAGCAGGCGGACGCCACTGTCTATCCGGAACATACGGCATCATCCAGAAGATTGTGTCGAAGCCTGGTATCCAGGGCAAGACTCTGACTTGCCCGAACTGCAATTCACCTGAACATTCGCAGTCTGCCAAGCCGCTGCTGTACGGGCACTTCGCCTTCTCCAAAGTCTGCTTCAGTTTCACTCCATTGATGTCATCTGCGCACCAAACCTCAAGGAGAAGGAAGGCAGGGTTCTCTTGTTACGGGAAAAATCCAGGAAAGTCGCTTCCTTCGATCCTCGGATACGAGATAGAAGCGCAAAACCCGAAGACTGTGAGAGGGGACCCAAAGGTCCGAGTCGTCGGGTGCCCTTGAATGTGCGCCGAGCGTCGCAGCAGCTTGATGTTCTCCACCAGGTCCAGCTCGAGTTTTTTCTCGAGTGTTCCTTGGATGACAGTCTGCAACTTCTCTTCAGCCTTTCTTCTTTCTTGTGCAGCATCGCTTCTTCAAACGTGTGATGGTCTTCCTTGTCTTCTGCTAAAGGCCTGCCCAGGCACTTGGCCATCTCAGTTCCGTCGAGCACCAGCATGCCTTCCAGCTGCTACTGGAACCCAGTTTCAACGTGGACACCCGGAGTGTCCTTTCTGCCTTGTTCAAGCTGTAGGGATGGCTTGCCTCCTCAGCAAATCCCGAAACACTCAGCTAACTTGTTGAGAAGCTGTCACGAAGCGTCCGTTCGAGCTGGAATGCCGACACTGAGATTGATGTCCTTGCCTTTAGGCTCGATCCTTTCGCGTGCCCGCAGTGGTTGGAGATGGTGCGGTCCATGAATGATTGGCGGGGAGGGGGGGGGGATTAAATGGAAAGGTTTTTTTTTAAGGGGTTTTAAAAAATACTGGGGCTTGAGGGGGGGAAAAGGAGGGGCCCCCTTTCCCTAAGGCTCACCCCTCCCNGGGGGGGGGGGTGATTCAATGGAACGTCTTTTTCTGAAGGCGCTTTCAAAGCTACCTGGGATTGAGGACGGGAAGAGCTGGGGCCGCCTTTCCCAAAGTCTGACCCCAGCCAGCTCCACTCAACTTGTGAGTAGTTTTCCTGTCATATTCGAAGGTTTACCGGAAATGACGCCAAAATTGTCCAGCCGCCCCCCCCAGAAACAGATTTCAGCCCACACGTGAGCCGCACATGCCCCACCAGTGAAATACGGACCCAAAGAGGCGGAACCAGCTGAAATCTGATTTCCTCCCGAGCGGCATCCGCAAATGGTATGACACCAGCCAGGCGGCCTCAAACCGAAAACAGGCCCAAACATGCCATGTCGTGCGCTCTCTACGCCCACCTGCAGCCAAGGAGAAGGAATGTGTGCCTCAGCCAAACTGCAAGAGTGCATTAAGGCTTCTCCGTCTCAGGGATTGACTTGGGAGGCTTAGCCTCTGGGCTCTGAGAGCTGAGGTCACGTCATTCCCCCACCCAAAGAACGTCCTTGAAACTGTCTGGGCCCTGTGACGAGTCAGATCCGCGCAGGGCCCAGACAGCCTCGAGCAAAACACTCCCAACCTCGCCAAAAACGTCGCGCAGCTGCAGCGACTTCTTGCGGCCCTCCTGCCGACCAAAGAGTATTCAGCAAGATTGTGGTTGAGCTTGAGCAAACAGGCTGCACCTGGGTCTCGAAATTTTTGCGTATCGCCTCCAACATCTTTTCCTTACTACCAGCAGATGTGTGATGTAACTACACAACATGAGCATCCACAGTGACACCCTCCGAGTCTCCAGCGATGTGCTCCTCGCTGGCAGTCACATCGTACCCACCCACACCCTTGCATGCATGAAACTTTATGCCAGCATTTGTTACACAGTCTGAACTGACAGAATCAGAGCCTTCGTGTCCATGTACAGCTTGAAGCTAACCTGGCAAGTCATGGAACAGGAGCTGGCGGAGTCCCGCGGGCCAAGCAAATATAGCTCCCGTGCCTTCATGCCGACACTGAGGATAGTGCCCTTCGTTGAGAGATCGGGATTGGCAACATACCTTGCGAAGACTTGGAGGAAAGGCCCTTGACAAAAGGCAGGATGACAAAATGTGCATTCCACAGATACTCCCATCTCCCTGAACAAATCTCTGGCAAAAGAGCAAAATGCCAGTTCACCTAGATCTGCTGCAGACGCGTCTCACAACGTCATCTTCAATCCCTGCAGGGTCACCAGCACACGTTCAAAGACGTCATTGTGCGTATTGACATGAGGGGGAGTCTAGCCTCAAACTCATGATATCCCGTTGCAGCTATCTTGTTGGACACACTAATGCTGTTAAAGCTCAGAAGAGTGTAGATAGCCCAAAAGCCCCTACTGGTGGCCACGTGTCTTCCGTGTGACGAACTGTTCTCGCTTCTAGTACTAAAATGGCCGCCTGCCCCTGCCTCTACAAAAGGGCTTTCCGCGGCCGCCGTCCTCTGCCTTTTTCCGGAACCTGCGAAATGCATGTGCCCAATGCGCACCCTTCTACCTGAATCTGGCCACGAGTACTCTACTTCCGTTAGGAGCACTTGTTCCAGGGTGCCCGGCCCGTCACACATCTCCTTGAGTTTGAGGCGGACGTGCTCGGGAAGCTTCTCAGAAGAAAAGGGCCGAATCCAGGCCTCACGAAAAACTTAGAAAATGCAAGTGCTGGCCAAAGTTAGCCAAGCAAGCCTAGCCCCCAACGCACGGAACCGGTCCTTTCTCCTGGATATCGAGGATCTTCTGCAAAAACAGTTTGAAGACTGGGCTTCTGTACTATAGTGTCTTCACTCATTCTGCATCATCCGGAGAAGCCCGAAGCCAAACTGGCAGAGTGGCATATGTCTTTGCGCGATGCACGACCTCTCCTTCGTAGCTGCCGTCCTTGTTTTCACAGCGAGCCGAAAGAGAAAGCCAAGAGCTTCTGCGCAAAACCCAGCAGCCATGAACGTACGCTCGGCTCGTGCGCCATGCCGAATGCGCCAAGACTCCAGGACCTGGCGCTCTTCCTCAGCGACCTGCTCGGGCTGCAGGGGTTTGCACCGTCTTTCGCTCCAAGGCTTCACAGGACTGCACGAGCCTTGGTCTCGAAGCTGCGCATGTACCGCGGTTTGTGGTCCCGAGCCTCACAGGACTGCTTGAAGCACCACACAATGATGCTCATGCAGATTGCAGAGCATGGCAAGCATATCATGTCAGGCGTGGCAGGGGTTGCCCCAGCCTCAGCATCCTCTTCTGGAGGAGCCTGCGACACTGCTGCGACCGCTTCAGCGGACGTTGCAGAGGCAGCACAGCGGCACAGCGCTGTGGCCTCCGGCTCCTCCACCTGGCCGAGCTCTCCAACGGGGACCAGGCAAGGCAAGGAGCATTGCCAAGAAGACCAAAATATGCCCTGACCTGAGATGGGACCCCCGGTTCAGCCGTGACCTCACGGGCAGCAAAGGCGGGAAAATGAATGAATGTATGAATCAACAACCTGCTGCGGCACGACGATACCAGTAGCTCAGAGCTTCAGGTTTGAATGCCAAAGCTGGGCAAGGCAGATACCCTGAAAATCAGCGACTGAAATTTGTTGACCGATACTGGCAAGAGGAGATCTGGGGCTATGGATTTCCAAGGGCACTTAGTTTCTTCTTGGGGCCTTCACCACGTGCAACGTTTCGCGTCTCGATATGGGTGTCTGTTTCTTTCGTGATGCAGATGGCCAACCTCACCATCCACTACAAGTGTGTATGCTCCCTTGAGCAGAAAGATGTAGATGGCCCAGCACCAGCAGGTAAATCCTCTCCACAGACTCCGCAAAAAAGTGCTGAAATTGTCGGTGCTAACGATGTTGCATTCACATCTTACAGAGGATTTCGGGCGGTTCCGGGAGAAACTGGAAACTTTCCCATAAATCCCGACCGTGCGGCGGTTCGTAAGATAAATCGACAATAGTTCCCAGAATGTAGAGACTGAGGTTCCAAGGATGCATGCTCATTTCCAAGACAACCAAAATTTAGCCATGCACGGCATCATAAGCCTTAGGGTACAAACAGGTCATGGCGTCACTGGACACGAAGCGAGAACAGGAGCCTCACAGATCAAGGCAGAGTAAACCTGCCCAAAGATGTCGAAAGCTTCTTCAGCTGTAGATACCACTGACCTGGACACTCGTCAATACTGCACGTACGTCGGACGAATTTCGTCGTAGCACAATCGAGCCGTTCCCATGACAACAAAACCTTAAATGCAAGAGCCACGGACTCCACTTGACTCTTGACCCAGAAAGCACCCAGGACTCGTTCTCCGCTTCATTTAGGGAGAACTGTCCTGTCGTTGCACCTCCACATCCTCACCTCCGACGCCCCGCGTGTCTGAGTAGAGCCTCACCATTCACACCATCCACGAGCAAAGGATGAAGCGAAGTGAGCAAAAATGTTTCGGACTCTTGGCGGCTTCACCCTTTATTCAGGCAGCCTCATCTTGACCTGTGCACCCAAACCTTGGGCTCAGCACAGACGATATCTTTGTGGAACAAGCAGTGTGCATCTCACATGCCGGCAGGAAGCCCTGCTCAGCTCCGGGCGAAGTGGCCGTGTATCTGACAGATCTAACGCACTGACGTAGACCACCTAAGATTCAGAGCCAGGTGCGAAAAGAGACGGAATCGACCCGTTTGGGCTGAGTCGTGTCTGCCGTCACTGTTGCAGCACATGCCCTCAGCACTTGCTCTCAGGCCACGACATACTCGACCTCAGCAAAGCTTGAAAAAGAAAGCTTCGACTGTGTTTGCTCCAGACGAGCTCAAAGGCCGGCCAAACACTGTAAACGAAGCAACTCTGCACCGTCACATGAAGTGAACTTGCTGTACACTGTAGCTAAGCCGCAGTTTCGGCGATTCTCGCCTTCCTGTGCCGCAGCTGCGTCCGCGACTTCTTCTTGACAGCTGCCTGGGTCACAACTTCCTACGACCCACGAAAACGCCACCAAACAAACGTGCCGACGGCCGACGGCTTCAGCTCGTCTCAACTGCCGCAATCCTTTCACCTTGCTTTCCAAGCAGAGCAGAGCGGCTGTCATCTCTCGGAGCTGCTCGAGTACGGCTTCTGGCACCTCACACAAAAAAAGAGAAAGAAAGCCTTGGACCTCGCGATGCCTCGGTTTGCTACACGCTCCAGCGCAGCGGGAAGACATACCTAGATCATTGACACAGTCGAGTGTTCCCGCCCTTTTGTTGGAAAACCGGCCTCGTCACCAGGTGCATCCTTGACGCGACTTGACAACACTTGCTTACTCAGCGTCAGCTTGGGAGTAGGCATGCACGTGACCTCTCCACTGGTGCAGACACTCGTCGTGAGCCGAGTCTTTTCCGATTTCTCTCTAAGACACAATACCAACATGACACGTCCAACTGCAACAAGGATGCAAGCAGCTTGATCCAGGCAAAACCTTTGCCCACAAATAGCACCTCGCCTCGGGAGTAAGCTCGAGCGTCTTTGGGCTTGGGTATCCCTCGCTTGCCATACGAATCTCCCAACAACACATAGTAAGAGCCATTAAGTAAATGCAACAGCTTGTGACAGGTGTCACTTCGAAAAAGTATGCAACGACGGAGACCCCTTCGATAAGGAGGGGTGGGGG
>BGNK01002269.1:13552-64927 GCA_003297005.1 Symbiodinium sp. clade A Y106
CATTCATGGTCAATCGCAACTTCAAATGGCCACAAGCTGGAGTAACTCTCCCCATGTGCGCCATGCAGGTACGTTTACACTGCATACACAGAAGTGTCTTCGTTGGCTGGAGACTTCTGCGCTGCACTCCAGCCCGCTGCATCTTTGAAATTCAGTACTAAATAGATAGGAGCCCTTAGAGACAGGGATGACACACACACACACACATACACACCCCTTTTTCAGGGGGGAAACTGCATCACCGCACGACAACCCTTTTCACTTCTGCTTGAGAACATGCTGCACCAAGTGAAGCGTCGAAGCAAATCGCTTCTTGGGACCCGGCTTTTCTTTTACAAGATGGTCACCATGTTTCTTCAAAAAGTTCAAGACAAGTTGCGCACGGTTGGGTAAGAAGAAGTCATCTTGTAGTTGGTTAGTTTGAAGCATTTGTCGACGAAACGTCTGCTTGCAAAAAGGTACAACCTTAATCCTAACTCCGTCACTGTTCTCATCAATCATGCGGAGCCGGCGTTTTTGCCGGATGGGATTCTTGGGTAACTCTTGTGGAATACTTTTCTTGCTACGATCCTCAGGACTATCTGCACTTGCAAAACTGGCGGAATCTGGTAGTGGGTCTGGATCAGAATCGGAAGCTGCCAAGGCAGAATCTGGTAGTGGGTCAAGATCTGGTTCGAAGAATTCTTTGGAATCCACGCTGCAGCTGCACATTTCAGCATCAGATTCATACGAAGAGATGCCAGCACTGCAACTTCCATCCGAACTGAACATGTTGATCAACACCCTGAGGCTCGAGCAGCAAAACTGCACGTTTAAGAAGATAACGATGCACAAAGGGATGGGTGAGTCTAGGTTGCCAAACGCTGATAAGGACATGCTCACGGATCCAAGCGGAACGGTAGTCATCAAAAGTGGCAAGAACAATAATCGTAAACTGATGGTAGTTTCTTTTTGTAGCCCAGAATCGAATTGCTGGTTCCACCTGTACGAACTGACCAGCTGATCAGCATATCATGCTGCAAGGACTGGGGCCATGGCAATCACCGATGCAAGAGACTTGACTCCAATCTTGTTGACCGCACTCATGGGCAATCCAAACTTAATGGCAAGCTCGCGGCTTTTTGTCTTTTGTTAGTTTGCTGTTAGCATCGTCAATCTGAGAGGCGATCTCTTCGGTAAGCTCCTCGAACCCAGCGAACTTGGCAGCACCCAACGTTTTCTTGAAGGTTTTGCACCAAGACTGTACTGCTGGTATAGATTGTCCCTGTAGCTTCTTTGCATTGGAACTGAAGGTGCCTGCTGGGATCGCATCTAGCTTGGTCAACGATGTATCATCCTGTTCAATCTGATGACCAGCAATAGGAAGGGGAAGGTGGCCTGGGGGTTGCTGGATTGCCGAAGAGCTGCCTTTTTCCGGGGTAAGATCGACACCTTGCTGACGAAGTTGTTGCTTTCGCTTTTCAAGCTCGGTTTCAAGCTTGGGTAGATTCTGAGAAGCTGCTGAACTTTGTTGCGTCGGTGCGAACGATGCTATAGAGGCATGCATCATGTCAATCATGGGCTGAAACAACTGTGTAGAGTCACTGTGCTTGGAGGGTGGCTCTTTGTCTGGATGCACATGACGCCAAATTGCCTCCGCGGTACCATCAATGTCATAGTGTTTCTTTCTGACCGCTGACAGAATCTGCGACCCAAGGATGCTTTCTGCCACAGACCTGGTTGGTATCACAGAAATAAATCTGCCATGACTCAAAAGCCGCAAGGACCACTCTTAATTCAGCACCATGAAACATGAGCTCATGTGCACGAATATCCATCACATCTCGAGCACTGAAGCCTTTCTTTCTACTCCAATGTGTGGCTTCGATAGACTTCTTGAACGAGAAACCAAACAACGAAGTAGAATCATAATGACGATCATCTGGTACGAACTTCGAAGGCAAAGCGGGAGGCGGAATGGATGGTGCTGCTGGTGTTGTCCATGTCTGTTGAGAACTGGCATGGGTGGCTGGCGAGGAATCGCACGGACGACTTCTGTAGTCCGTTGATGAGCCACGATGAGCACCATACCATGATTGATTTCCGTCATTGCGGGAGTCCGACCAACTCCATGAGTGCTGCGACCACGCCATGATGATGGAAGGATGATGTATGCTGAAAGTAAACACCCAACTCGAGCAAAAGATGCAACTGACATGAATCAGAGTAGGAAGTCAAGCACTTGTGGTACATACTGGCACATGACAATTCAGGCGCAAACTCACAGCTGCTAACAACATCAAACAGGCAATTCTCTTTGCTTGAATGGCGGCTGCACGGTAGGCGAGTGAAAGCAGAGTGCAAGGTGCACGAAGATAGCAATACAATATTGCGAATCAGGGTGTACTTAGCGCAAAGCAACCTTTTTCTTACGTAGACAAGATTGCAACGGAAAGCTACGCGACACTGCAATCACAGTCACTGATACACCCAGATTGCAATTCCAGTGGGCTTTGCAACGCTGCAACGAAAGNTGCAACGGAAAGCTACGCGACACTGCAATCACAGTCACTGATACACCCAGATTGCAATTCCAGTGGGCTTTGCAACGCTGCAACGAAAGGCCCAACGACCATCTTTGGATCTCAAAATATATCGAAAATACGCTGTAGTGAGATCCGTATGAGTCCCTCCGGACTCTGGTTTCGCGTGGTCCACTTGCCGTGTTTTAGCTCTAGCCAAAATGCAGCAGAAAGGGCGAGCATCCAACTTATACTCTGCAGCTTTGCGAAACGCCACACTTTCATGCGTCAAATGGCCCCTTGCATGAAAAGTAAGCGGAGGAAGCCACGTCACATCATCTTGATTCCACTTGGAGGGCCGAAACGCCCCTTGCTTACAAATGGACACACAAGATGAAAAGTTCGTATTATGCGCAACATAATACAGCTCAGACTCTGGCAGGAAACGGTCTTGAGCTACAATTGNCCACTTGGAGGGCCGAAACGCCCCTTGCTTACAAATGGACACACAAGATGAAAAGTTCGTATTATGCGCAACATAATACAGCTCAGACTCTGGCAGGAAACGGTCTTGAGCTACAATTGCATAATTCAGCCGAACATCTGCAATCAGGCCCGTCACTTGATCAGAGATCTTTACAAGGCGAACACGATGAACATACTGAAGGCAGTCACCTATCGCAATAATCTCAGCAAGCTGCTGCCAATAGCTTGCATCAACTGCCAAAGAATCTGGATTCTCCACCACACTGGTAAGATATGCGGCCGTAAGTTGAATAATTTTGAAATCCACTTCCTTCCCCTGCTCATACTCCCGAACTTTCAACTCAGAAATCGGTCTCATTCTGCAGGCAGATCTCGTTGCAATCATGCGGAACCGCAACATAACTGCATTCAGTCTGTTGAAATCAAATTTTGCTGACTTAGAGGAGGCAGGATCTTTGATTTCTGTGTTATCAAGAATCTGGAGTGGTCNTCTCGTTGCAATCATGCGGAACCGCAACATAACTGCATTCAGTCTGTTGAAATCAAATTTTGCTGACTTAGAGGAGGCAGGATCTTTGATTTCTGTGTTATCAAGAATCTGGAGTGGTCCCTCGCTGTCATAGATGAGCAAATGCTGGAACTCGAGTAGCACATAGATCGTCGGGTTCTGTTTCGACGGAACTTCAAAGCATCCTTGCATCAAGCTGCAATTGGAACTTTGCTGAAGTTCAGTAATGTCGTACTGATAGTTCGGGGGAAGGAACACCCAAAGATCATTCACAAGAAACCAACCTTCCTTAGGCAGTGAATTGTCTATTGCAGGAGGCCAATGCTGCAACATCGGATTGCTGACTGGACGGGGAACATATGGACGTACTCCTGTGGCCACTTGCAATGCCGACGACGACTGAACCATAGGCTGCATGCTGCCGGAAGCTGGAAGCATCAGTTGGTTACTTGACATGTTCATCATGGACATGTTCGGTGCGGGCATGAGCGAGGTAGCCGACGAGAACTGGGATTGCATCATCTGTAAATTCACAAATGGGGCTGTTGGCGGAGCGGCCATGCACATCGATGCCAAATGCGCTTGCTGAAGAATCTGCATACCGAAACGATCAAAGTCTTGAACATTTGCAAAGTCAACACGAGTAGACATCTGACCAACCGCACATGTAATCGAAGCACACGGGCGGGTAGGCACCGACACTTGCTCCGCTTGCTGAGGCTCAGTCGCCACCGGAGGCGGCGGTGGTGGAGGGGGTTTGGCCACCGTACTTGCTGGCAACCAGCTCGGCGTGTTTGGGAAGGCGCTTTTCGGGCGCGATCCATCTTTGGCAACATCGGAGGGTTGGTTCGACATGTTCGCAGTACAATACGAAAAGCGAGGAATGCAAGAAAGATATGCAAAAGCTTCTCTCGAGCAATCTGACAAAGCATGACATGTTGCAATCACTTGGTTGGTGATGATGATACGAGCAGCACTCCCCCACCCCCCTACATGGAGGGGGTCGTGCTGATTAAGGCCNGCTTCTCTCGAGCAATCTGACAAAGCATGACATGTTGCAATCACTTGGTTGGTGATGATGATACGAGCAGCACTCCCCCACCCCCCTACATGGAGGGGGTCGTGCTGATTAAGGCCCGAGCATGAGACAAATGGAAAAAACATACATACCTAATACATACCTACCTAATACAACATCTTCCGCTACCTGACTTGGAAGTCAAAGATTTCAGAGATTTCAAGGTGCGACCATCTTCTTGTAAAGTCAAGGATTGATTTTGAAGGCTTGTTTTTCACGAGGCTTTTGAAGATTGTTTGTTTCATCCTTCATGTCCTGATTTTCAAGCAAGGCGAGTCAGAAGAGGACACATGCTACTTGCTCTGGGATTGTGGGTCACTGCTATAAGATCAACGAAAGCAATCGGAACTCAGACAGGGACAAAAACGTGAGCGAGAACAACTCAACTCAACTGTCAACAATGACTTCAATCATTTCAGAATGTTGACCGTCGCTCGAGTTTCAGTGAAGGCACGAGCTTCGGAAAAGTCTTGAGAAAGTCAGTTTCGTGGAGGCAACCCTCCACTCAGCTCACGCCCCGATGGGAAGGCGATACTGAGTTCACACTTGCAGCAGACCTCTTGGTCTAGATGTCGGTCGGAAATGTAGCTCCTTTCTCTCGTCCTTTCAATCCTTCTCTTGTTACTTATGTCTAGAGTTACTGTGCTGCTGATGCCATTGTCTAGACAACTAGTCTCAGGGCTCATCCACACCCACAGTCAAGCTTCAATCATGTATGCAACAAACATTCATGGTCAATCGCAACTTCAAATGGCCACAAGCTGGAGTAACCCTCCCCATGTGCGCCATGCAAGTACGTTTACACTGCATACACAGAAGTGTCTTCGTTGGCTGGAGACTGCTGTGCTGCACTCCAGCCCCCTGCATCTTTGAAATTCAGTACTAAGTAGATAGTAGCCCTTATAGAGACAGGGATGACACACACACACACACGCGTGCGCGCGCACGAACGCACGCACGCACACGCACACGCACACGCAAACGCACACGCACACGCACACGCACACGCACACACACACACGCACACGCACACGCACACGCACACGCACACGCACACGCACACGCATACGCACGCGCACATGCGCGCACGCACGCACACGCACGCGCTCGCACGCGCACGCGCACGCGCAGACGCACATGCACACTCACACTCACACTCAAACGCCTCTAATTGCATTCGCATGCAAATGGCTCGCGGCTCGCGAGTACGAACCCGATCTGCGAGTGATAAACCTAAACTTGCATACGACGCCTCAAGCAGCGACATTGGAGCCGAAGCCACGCAATGGATGCCCGGCCTGATAATCAAAGGCAACCTCGACTACAGATCCACTTGCCAAAGGGAACCCAGGTCCACTACCTCCCATCGTAAACAATGACGCGGTCCGCAAGATACCTGATGTGTGATCATGCACGAAGAGGACAGATGATCAAGAATCAAGGAGGGCCCACGTCGCCATGATGAAATCATGTTCGACAATGAAGGCAGTCTTCTTGGCGTGCAGGATGAACCTCTCACCCCGACGTAGTCTGCACCGAAAGCAATCAAACAATCAGATCTGAGCCTTTTCATCACACGGGCTGCAACCACACGCTGCTCCACATCCAGGTACGCCGAGGGCTCGTCGATCAGATAAATGTCAGCCTCAGCTAGTCCGTCTCCCTGCTGGATTGCTTTCTTGTTCCAGGCAGCGATCATAAGAGGGCGACAAAACAACTGTAACACAGCACAGCACAAGAAGCCGTGATCGCAACACATAACAGCACGAAGTGAATGATTCCGGTTGAAGACAAGAGTTGAACTCTCAGTAATCGGGCATCTGCGTGGACTACGCATCTGAAAAAACTGTTTCTGGCACCGCCGATCTTTCGACAACTTCTGGCCTCTGCAATGCTCACCGAACAAAATCCTCGCGACGAGGCACACCATTGCTTGAAACAACACAGCCTGTATTTTTGCAATCGATTTGGAGCGCACAGGTGCATTCGTTTGCACACGCGAAAACCGCGCACCGTCGACTCTAAATCCAGAAAGGACCGGGAGAGTGGATGTAGAGGCAAAACCCGAAACCAGAGAACGAAGGGGGACAGATGACAGGTCCTGGAGCACGGATCTTTTTCCGAATCCATACCGACAAAAGTGGAAGGGGATTAGGCGTGGCCAGCCCCAAACCTCAACAGACTTCACAACCGCCCACCTGGAATGGGGACATTGTGGCACTGGCAAATGAACCCCCAAATGCGCGCTGACCAGCAATTTCTGGACCCGAACATGAGCAGAGAGGGGAAACCGAGACGAAAAGCGCAATAGGTGGATGAAGATCGACAGAAACCTAGCACATAGCACAGCTTGGAAGGATCAACGTGCAGACCCCAAAAAATCGTGATGGGTAGCGGCAAGACGCAAAACCTGAAAAGCTTTGCGAGCGCCAAACCCCAAGCCCGAGCCTGGGCAGTGGAAAGCCGAGTTACAAACTCCAACACCTGAAATGCACGAGGTGTGGCAAGCCGAAACCCTGAATCAACACCGACCGGCTTATCCTGAACTCCAGAAAAGCGTGGAGGATTGCAAACACGTAAACCTAGACGACCGAACCCTGAACCGAAACGGCGTCGATCCGTCACCATCAACGTAGTGACGTAGTGGGTCTTGGCTCAAACCTGCAAGAGCACAAGGTGTAGGAGTTCCCAGCCAAAACGAGCATGACAAGATCTGAAACCGTGAAAAAGCATGAGTCAGAGTTCAAAAGACCGGGGGGAGACAAGAGGCATATAGCAGTGGCAAACCGGGACCCCAGTAGAAATGCTGAGAGTGGCGAAACCTTGTCTCAGAGTGGGTAGCTTAACCATTAGAGTCATCAGGGTGGTAACTGTGAAAAGGAAAAACAACTATCCTGAACCATCAACCCTAAACCGAGTCCAGCTAAGGCTTGTGTTCGAGCTGCTGTGGCCTGTGAAGTCTGCATGTCTTTAAGTTTCTGGCTTTCAGTGTTGCGACTCGCAGCATACTCAAACGAAATGAACCCAACACAAACGGGAAGTGGCAAACCTTCAACCCTGCCTTACAGCAGAAAACACAAAGATTCTGAACAAACCTGACCAACATAGGAAGTGGCCAACCAACCTACACCGTAAAAGTGTGATGAGCGGCAAGACGTAAACCCAAACTGTGAAGCGGCAAACACCGAAAAAGTTTACACCTGAACCCAACAGCTGCAGACCCAAGTTGGGAAGCGGCAAAACCCAAAAACATGTCGAAACCTGAAATCTGAAAGCAAACCCTCAACCCTGAAAGTGTGAGGAGTTGCAAGCGCTAAACCCAAACTGTGCAGCGGAGGACCCAAACAAGTTTTCACCCAACCGAACTAAAATGGGGAGTGGCAAACCCTAAACAAGCCTAAAAGTGCGATGACAGGCAAGCCGTAAACCCAGACTGTGATGCGCAAACCCAAAAGAAGCGCAAACCCGAACCTAACAAAAGTAGGAAGTTGAAAACGCTGCACCCGGAAACGACACTGAGCAGACAAACGGGAAGTGGCAGTTCCTCAAGCTTAAAGGTGCTGCAAGTGGCAGGCAGTAAGTCCAAGCTGCGAAACGGCAAAAGCATGTCGAAAACTGATCCTAACAAAGGCGGGCAAGAACAAACCTTGCCCGTAAAAGTGTGGCGAGTGGAGGGCCGTAAAAACACTTTTCGAGCGGCCAGCACCAAATAGTCGGATCTTGAACCTAACGAAAGTAGGACGTGGGAAACCCTGCACTCTAAAGATGTGGTAAGCGGATGTCAGCGGCAAGCCGAACCCAAACTGTGAAGCGGGATCGGAAACAGTGAAAAAATCTACACTTCGATCTTAAAAAACTGAGTAGCAAGCCCGAACCCTCAAAGTGTGGCGTGTGAGAGCAGTTGCAAACTATACCCGTGAGTTGCAAGCCGTAAACCTAAGCTGCGACCCAAAGAAGCGTCTCAAGCTGAACCTGACAAGAAGAGAAGTAGCAACCCCTGACCCTTAAGAGTGTGCTGCCTGGAAAGCCGTAAACCCAAAGTGAGAAGCGGAAAACGCGAAAAACTGCTAAACCTGAAACTCCGAGTAACAGAAGTGAGCAGTGACAATCCCGATGTAAACCCTCACAATGCGGTGTGTGGGAAGGTGTAAGCCAAAAAGTGAAACGCAAACCTTCCAAAAATACAACCTGAATCTAAAACACAAAAATAGACTTCTGAACCTTGCAAAGGTGATAAGTGAAAAAGCCTTCAACCCCAATAGTGCTGTGAGTGGCAAACCGCAAGAAGCCAAAAACGAGTCCAAACCAGAATCTCACAACAGAAGTGGCAACATGGCAAACCCTAAATATACTCTTGCTGAAACCTTTAAACTGTGGCCAGTGGCAAGACGCGAACCCAAACTGTGACCCGAGAAACGAAAACAAGCAAGTAAAATGAAAATAAACCCCACAACCATAGGAAATTGCAAACCCTTAACCCGAAAAAGCAGGGCAAGTGGCAAGCTGCAAACCCAAACCGTTAAGCGGGAAACTCCCCACAACAATCTAAACCAGAACCGACAACAAAAGTAGGAGGTGAGAAACCTCACACCTTGAAAAAGTGTAGTGAGTCGCAAGCCATGGACCCGAGACTGCGAAGCGGAAAACATCGAAAAAGTCTACACCTGAATCTAGCAGAACGTGATCAAGTGCACATGTGGGAAGTGGAAAACCCTAAACCAAACCCTACTTGCAAGAGTCGTAAACCGGACTTGTGACCCAAAGCAAGTTGTGACCTGAACCTAACAAAGGAGACAAATAGCAAACCCGGAACCTTAAAACCCTAAAACCGAGCTGTGAAACGGAAAGCCCCAAAAAAGTCCATCAAATGGTGATCGCAATGGGAAGTTGCAAACACTAGTCCCAAATCTCTAAAGATGTGGTGAATGACAGCCGTCAACAAAAACTGTGCGACGGAAAACAACAAAAAAGTTCTAAGTGAAACCGAACAACGATAAGAAATTGCAAACCCTAAACCCCAAAAGAGCGGTGCAGTGGCAAGCCGTAAACCCAAGCTGTGAAGGGTGCAACCCTGCCACCGGAATACCAACCTACATCGACAAAAGTAGGAAGCGGGAAACCCTTAAACTCTAAAAGTGTGATGAATGGCAAGCCGGATAGCCAAATTGTGATGAGACCCAATCGAAACCTGAACTTGAACCTGCCTACAGCGGAAAGCGCAAAACCCTAAACCCGAAAAAAGCTGCAAGCGGCAAGCCGTAGACCCACACTGTAAACCGGAAAGCACCAATAGCAGTCTAAACCTGAAACCTAAGGCGGGCAGTAGCAAACCATAAACCCTAAAACCTGTGTCGAGTGGCCAGCCACATAAACCCAAATTCCAAAGCGGAGGAAAACCTCATAAGCAAGTCAAACCTTACAACAGCGGAAGTGGCAAACCCTAAACCCGAAAAGCGTGGTGAGTGGCAAGCCGCACCCGAACCTGTCAACCGAAGAAACACAAAAATGTCACACGTAACAGCAGTAGAAAATAGCAGACCCGAGACCCTAAAAGCGTGGTGAGTGGCAAGCCGTAAACCCACGCCGTCAAGCGGGAAAGCCCCTGCAAAAATCTACATCGGAACCAACACAAGTCGGAAGTGAGAAACCTCAAACCCTTAAAAAATGTGATGAGTGGCAAGCCACAGACCCAAACTGCGAAGCGGATGACACCGAAAAAGTCTACACCTGAATCTAGCAGAAAGCAGCAAACCCTAAACCCTTACAATGTCTGAACCTGAACCTCGCAAAAGCGGCAGTAGCAAAACCTAAACTCAAAAAGTGTGGCGTGTGGCAAGTCGCAAACCCAATCGAAGAAGCGGAAAAAAACAGACACAAGTCTAAATTTGAATCTCACAACAGTCAAATGTGGCAAACCCTAAACCCCAAAACGTGGCGAGTGGCAAATCGTGAAACAAAACCGTGACCCGAAGTTACACAAACAAATTTCAACTCAAACCTGACAAAAACATAAACAACTGCCAAGCCTCAAACCCAAACTGTCAAGCGGAAAATCCACCAACAAAATCTAAACTCGAACCTACCGAAAGTTGGAAGTGGGAGAGCCTAAACCCAAAAAATGCGATGAGCAGCCAGCCGTACACCCACACTGCGCAGCAGAAAACACCAAAAATGTCTACCTCTAAACCTAACACAAGCTAGTGGGAAAGGCTAAACTCACAAAAGTGTGCCACGTGCGGGACGTGGCAAACAAACCCCAAACCAAATGCGGTAAGTGGCAAACCCTGAACCTTAAAAGCGTAGTGTGGTGGAAACCCGTAAAACCAAACTATGAAACCAGAAATCTCAAATTAAGTTCAAGCTTAAGCCTAACAACAATAGACAGAGGCAAATCTTAAACACTAAAACCGAACTGTGAAGCCGAAAGCGCCTAAAAAGTTCTTACAGAAAGGGAAAAAGAAGTCGTAAGTGCTACACCCTAAACGCGTGGTGACTGAAAGTCGTCAACACAGACTGTGCGGCGGAAAACAAGAAAAAGAGCTCGAACTGAAACCTAACAACAACAAGGAATGACAAAACCTAAACCCCAAAAGAGCGTCACAGTGCAAGCCGTAAACCCAAACGGTGAACGGTTAAAGCTTGCCACCAAAACTGTAAACCGGAACCGACAAAGGTGGGAAGTGGGGAACCCTTAAACCCTAAAAATTGTGATGAGTGGCAAGCCGGATAGACAAATTGCCACGCCCTGAACCCCAACAAATCGAAATCTGAACCTGCCAACAGCGGGAAGCGAAAATACCCTCAACCCAAAAAACGGCGAGTGGCAAGCCGTAAATCCAAACTGTAAACCGGAAAACACACAAAAAAGTCTAAACCCGAAACCTAACACAGGCGGGCAGTGCAAACCATTAACCCTAAGTGGTGTGTCGAGTGGCCAGCCGCATAAACCTTAATTCCAAAGTGGCAAACCCCATAAGCAAGTCTAAACCTTCCAATAGTGGAAGTGGCAAACCCTAAACCCGAAAAGTGTGGTGAGTGGCAAGCCGCTCACCCACACTGCCAACCGAAGAAACACAAAAATATGTCAAACTAACACCTAACAGCAGTAGAAAATAGCAGACCGAAGACCCTAAAGGCGTGGTGAGTGGCAAGCCGCAAACCCACCCTGTCAAGCGGGAAAGCCTCTGCAAACATCTAAATTGGAACCAACACAAGTCGGAAGTGATGTCAGCGCAAACTGTGAAGCGAAAAACAAAACAGTTCGAACTCATACATAACAACAATAAGAAATGGCAAACCCTAAACCGCAAAAGTGCATTGAGGTGGAAGCCGCAAACCCGAACTGGTGGCGGTAGCAAACCCCAAACCCTAAAGGTGTGGCATGTGGCAAGCCGCAAACCCAAATTAAGAAGCGGAAGAACCCAGACAGACACAAGTTTAAACTTGATCTCACAACAGTGAACAAAATGTGGCGAGCGCCGAGTCGTGAAACGAAACTGTGACCCGACATCACACAAACAAACTTCAACTTGAATCTGACAACAGCATACACCAATGGCAAACAACTGCCAAGCTTTCAACCCAAACTGTCAAGCGGAAAAACCACCAAGAAAATCTAAACCCGAATCTACCCAAAGTAGGAAGTGGGAGAGCCTAAACCCAAAAAATGCGATGAGCAGCCAGCCGTACACCCACACTGCGAAGCGGAAAACACCAAAAGTGTCTACCTCTAAACTCACAAAAGTGTGGCATGTGCGGGACGTGGCAAACAAACCCCAAACCGAATGCGGGAAGTGGCAAACCCTGAACCTTAAAAGCGTAGTGTGGTGGAAACCCGTCAAACCAAACTATGAAACCAGAACTCTCAAATTAAGTTCGAGCTTAAGCCTAACAGCAATAGACAGAGGCAAATCTTAAGCACTAAACCCAAACTGTGAGGCGGAAAACATCTAAAAAGTCTGAAATGCAAAGTGGCACACCCTAAACCCTAAAAGTGTTGTGAGTGAAAGCCGTCAGTCAACACAAGCTGTGCGGCGGAAAACGACAAAACAGCTCGAACTGAAACCCAACAACAATCAGCAATGGCAAACCCTAAATCCCAAAAGAGTGGTGCAGTGGCAAGCCGTAAAACCAAAATGTGATGGGTGAAACCCTGCCACCAAAATACCAACCTACACCGACAAAAGCAGGAAGTGGAAAACCCTTAAAGCCTAAAAGTAAAAGTGTGATGAGTGGCAAGCCTTGCGAAGCCCTAAACCCCAACAAATCGAAATCTGAACCTGCCAACAGCGGGAAGCCAAAATACCCTAAACCCGAAAGAATTGAAAAATACCAACCTAAACCGACAAAAGCAGGAAGCGGAAAACCCTTAAAGCCGAAAAGTAAAAGTGTGATGAGTGGCAAGCCGCGCACCCAAACTGCCAACCGAAGAAACACAAAAATATGTCAAACTAACACCTAACAGCAGTAGTAAAGTGCAGACCCTAGGCCCTAAAAGCTTGGTGAGTGGCAAGCCGTAAACCCACACTGTCAAGCGGGAAACCCACACAAAAAGTCGCAAGTGAGAAACCTCAAACCTTTGAAACATGTCAATGTGGTGAGTGGCAAGCGCAAACCCAAACTGTGAAGCGGATGACACCAGTGAGCAGCAAACCCTAAAGCGTTAAATCGTGGCGGGTGCGGGAAGTGGCAACCCGTAACCCCAAGAGTGTGGTGGGTTGCCAGCTGTAAAACGGACTTGCGACCCAAAGCAAGTTTTAACCTGAACCTGATCCAGGAAGGAAGTGGCAAACCCTGAACCTTAAAGTGTGGTGCGTGGAAGGCCGCAACCCAGGCTACAAGGGTGGCGAGTGCAAGCCGTTTACCCAAACTGTGAAGCGGAAAGCAGCATATGAACTTATTCAAAAAGAGAAGTGGAAAACCCTAAACCCCAAAAGTATGGTGAGTGAAGGCTGTCAGCCCAAACTGTGAAGCGAAAAACAAAACAGTTTCGAACTCCAACCTAATATCAATAATAAATTCGAACCTTAAACCGCAAAAGTGCAGTGAGCTGGAAGCCGCACACCCGAACTGCACCGGAAGGCACCAAAAGAATACATAGATCTGATCCTGGCACAAGTGGCGGTAGCAAACCCCAAACCCTAAGAGTATGGCGTGTGCCAAGCCGCAAACCCAAACTAAGAAGTGGAAGAACCAAGACACAAGTTTAAACGTGAATCTCACAACAGTGAAAGGACATAAGGAAATGGCAAACGACTGCCAAGCCTTAAACCCAAACTGTCAAACGGAAAACCCACCAAGAAAATCTAAACTCGAACCTACCGAAAGTAGGAAGTGGGAGAGCCTATACCCAAAAAATGCGATGAGCAGCCAGCTGTACACCCGCACTGCGCAGCGGAAAACACCCAAAAAATCTATGCCTGAGCCTAACAAAAGTTAGTCGCAAACCCTAAACTCTCAAAAGTGTGGCACGCGCGGGAAGTGGCAAACCGCAAACCAAAGGCAGCACGTGGCAAACCCTGAACCTTAAAACGCGCTGCGGGTGGAAAGCCGTAAACCCAAACTATGAAACCAGAACCTCAAATTAAGTTCAAGCCTAAGCCTGACAATAGACAGAGGCAAATCTTAAACACCAAAACTGGACTGTGAAGCGGAAGGCCCCTAACAGTTCATACCGAAAGGGCAACAGAAGTGGTAAGTGGCACACTCTAAACGTGTGATAATTGAAAGCCGTCAACACAAACTGTGCGGCGGAAAACAA
The DNA here is from genome assembly GCA_003297005.1 of Symbiodinium sp. clade A Y106. NCBI lineage: Eukaryota > Dinophyceae > Suessiales > Symbiodiniaceae > Symbiodinium > Symbiodinium sp. clade A. The sequence continues at coordinate 27,886 of BGNK01002269.1, forward strand.
CAAAAAAGTTCTTAGTGAAACCGAACAACAATAAGAAATTGCAAACCCTAAACCCCAAGAGCGGTGCAGTGGCAAGCCGTAAACCCAAGCTGTGAAGGGTGCAACCTGCCACCGGCATACCAACCTACACCGACAAAAGTAGGACGCGGGAAACCCTTAAACTCTAAAAGTGTGATGAATGGCAAGCCGGATAGCCAAATTGTGATGCCCTAAGACCCAACAAATCGAAACCTGAACTTGAACCTGCCTACAGCGGAAAGCGCAAAACCCTCAAGCCGTAGACCCACACTGTAAACCAGAAAGCACCAATAGCAGTCTAAACCTGAAACCGAAGGCGGGCAGTAGCAAACCATAAACCCTAAAAACTGCGTCGAGTGGCAAGCCGCATAAACCCAAATTCCAAAGCGGAGGAAACCCTCATAAGCAAGTCAAACCTTACAATAGTGGAAGTGGCAAACCCTAAACCCGAAAAGCGTGGTGAGTGGCAAGCCGCTCACCCACACTGCCAACCGAAGAAACACAAAAATATGTCAAACTAACACGTAACAGCAGTAGAAAATAGCAGACCGAAGACCCTAAAGGCGTGGTGAGTGGCAAGCCGTAAACCCACGCCGTCAAGCGGGAAAGCCTCTGCAAACATCTAAATTGGAACCAACACAAGTCGGAAGTGAGAAACCTCAAACCCTTAAAACGTGTGATGAGTGGCAAGCCACAGACCCAAACTGCGAAGCGGATGACACCGCAAAAGTCTACACCTGAATCTAGCAGAAAGTGAGCAGCAAACCCTAAACCCTTAAATTGTGGCGCATGTGGGAAGTGGCAAACCCTGAATGAACCCTAAGAGTGGTGAGCTGCAAGCCGTAAACCGAACTTGACAAAGAAGGGAAGCGCAAACCCGAACTTTACATCAAAAGTGTGGTGCGGGGAAAGCCGTAAACCCCAGCTACGAAAACAAAACCCCAAAAACGCTCAAACTTAAGCCTAAACGGGTGGTGCATGCAAGCCGTACACCCAAACTGTGAAGCGGAAAGCAGCATCTGCAAAACCCCAAAAGTATTGTAAGTGAAGGCTGCCAGCGCAAACCGTGAAGCCAAAAACAAAACAGGTCGAAATCAAATCTAAACAACAATGAGAAATGGCAAACCCTAAACCGCAAAAGTGCATTGAGGTGGAAGCCGCAAACCCGAACTGTGCACAGGAAGGCACCACAAAATACCTAAACCTGATCCTAGCACAGGTGGCGGTAACAAACCCCAAACCCTAAAGGTGTGGCGTGGGGCAAGCCGCAAACCCGATCTAAGAAGTCGAAGAACCCAGACACAAGTTTAAACTTGAATCTCACAACAGTGACAGGTGGCAAACGTGGCAAAACCCTAAACCCCAACAAATTGTCGCCAGTGGCAAGTCGTCCAACGAAACTGTGACCCGAAAAACACAAACAAGTTTCAACTTAAACGTGACAACAACATAAGGTAATGGCAAACCACTGCCAAGCCTTAAACCCAAACTATCAAGCAGAAAAACCACCAAGAAAATCTGAACCCGAAAGTGGGAGAGCCTAAACCCAAAAAATGCGATGAGCAGCCAGCTGTACACCCACACTGCGAAGCGGAAAACACCCAAAAAATCTATGCCTGAACCTAACAAAAGTTGCTGGCAAACCATAAACTCTCAAAAGTGTGGAAGTGGCAAGCCCTGAACCTTACAAATGTCGTGGGAAACCCGTACACCCAAACTCTGAAACCAGAAATCTTTCATTTAGTTCGAACGTAAGCCTAACAACAAATCTTAAACACTCGACCCGAACTGTGAAGCGGAGAGCATCTATAAAAGGTCTGAAATGCAAAGTGGCACACCCAAAACCCTAGAAGTGTGGTGAGTGAAAGCCGTTAGTCAACACAAACTGTGCTGCGGAAACGACAAAAAAGCTCGAACTGAAACCTAGCAAACTCCTATAACAACAACAAGCCAAGCAATGGCAGACCCTAAACCCCAAAAGAGCAGTGAGGAGCGCAAGCCGTAATACCAAACTGTGAAGGATGAAACCCTGCCCCCAAAACGCCAACCTAAACCGACAAAAGTAGGAAGTGGGAAACCTTTAAACCCTAAAAGTGTGATGAGTGGCAAGCCTTGCGAAGCCCTAAACCCCAACAAATCGAAATCTGAACCTGCCAACAGCGGGCAGCCAAAATACCCTAAACCCGAAAGAATTGAAAGAAGCTGTGAGTGGCAGGCCGTAAACCTAAATTGCACACCAAAAAGCACCAAAAAAGGCCTAAACGACAAACCAAACAAAAGTAGGCAGTAGCAAGCCATAAACCCTAAAAAGTGGCAAGCCACAATAATGAAGGTTGCAAACCCCAAACCTGAAAAGTGTGGTGAGTGGCAAAACGCACACCCAAACTGCCAGCCGAAAAACACAAAAATATGTCAAACTGACACCTAACAGCAGTAGAAAATCGCAGACCCTAGGCCCTAAAAGCGTGGTGAGTGGCAAGCCGTAAACCCACGCCGTCAAGCGGGAAAGCCCCTGCAAAAATCTAAATCGGAACCAACACAAGTCGGAAGTGAGAAACCTCAAACCCTTAAAACGTGTGATGAGTGGCAAGCCACAGACCCAAACTGCGAAGCGGATGACACCAAAAAAGTCTACACCTGAATCTAGCAGAAAGTGAGCAGCAAACCCTAAACCCTTACATGTGGCACATTTGGGAAGTGGCACCCACAACCCACCAGCCGGAAGAAGGACTGCGACCCAAAGCAAGCTTTAACCTGAACCTGATCAAGGAAGGAAGTGGCAAACCCTGAACCTTAAAGTGTGGTGCGTGGAAGGCCGCAACCCAGGCTACAAGGGTGGCGAGTGCAAGCCGTACACCCAAACTGTGAAGCGGAAAGCAGCACCTGAACCTAATCAATAAAAGAAGTAGAAACCCCTAAACCCCAAAAGTATGGTGAGTGATGACTGTCAGCGCAAACTGTGAAGCGAAAAACAAAACAGCTCGAAATCAAACCGAACAACAATGAGAAATGTCAAACCCTAAACCGCCATAGTAAAGCACCAGCAAATGTCTAAATCTGAACCTAGCAGCAAAAGCGGCAGCAGCAAACCCTGAACCCTAAAAGTGTGGCGTGTGGCAAGCCGCAAACCCAAACTAAGAAGTGGAAGAACCCAGACACATGTTTAAACTTGAATCCCACAACAGTGACAGGTGGCAAACGAGGCAAAACCCTAAACCCCAAATTGTGGGGAGTGGCAACTCGTCCAACGAAACTGTGACCCGAAAAACACAAACAAGTTTCAACTTAAACGTGACAACAACATAAGGAAATGGCAAACGACTGCCAAGCCTTAAACCCAAACTATCAAGCGGAAAAACCACCAAGAAAATCTAAACCCGAAAGTGGGAGAGCCTAAACCCAAAAAATGCAATGAGCAGCCAGCCGTACACCCACACTGCGAAGCGAAAAACATCAAAAAGTCTATACCTGAACCTAACAAAACATAGTGGCAAACCCCGAAAACAAACCCTAAACTCTCAAAGTGTGGCACGCACGGGAAGTGGCAAACCCCAAACCAAAGGCGGGAAGTGGCAAACCAAACCTGACAAGTATGGTGGATCGAAAGTCATGAACACACACTACGCATGAAACCAGAACACTCGAATAAAGTTCAAACTTAAGCCGAACAACAGTTGAAAGAGGCAAATCTCACACCCTGAAACCGAACTGTGAAGAGGAAAGCACCAGAAAGTCTGAAGTGGAAAGTTGCACACCGTTTTTTTGAAACCGTAGCGAGTGAAAGCCGTTAATACAAACTGAGTTGCGGAAAGCAACAAACGAACTAAAACTTAACAACAACAAAGGATTGGCAAACCCTAATGCCCAAAGGAGCGGNTTTTTTTGAAACCGTAGCGAGTGAAAGCCGTTAATACAAACTGAGTTGCGGAAAGCAACAAACGAACTAAAACTTAACAACAACAAAGGATTGGCAAACCCTAATGCCCAAAGGAGCGGTGCGGTGCAAGCCGTAAACCCAAACTGTGAAGGGTGAAACACATCTAAACCTAAACCGACAAAAGTAGGAAGTGGGAAACCCTTAAACCCTAAAAGCGTGATGAGTAGCAAGCCGGACAGCCAAATTGCGAAGCCCCAAACCCTAATAAATCGAAATCTGAACCTGCCAACAACGGCAAGTGAAATAGAACAAACGCTAAAAGAACTGTGAGTGGCAACCCACCAAGCCAAACTGTAAACCGGAAAGCACCCAAAACCTAACAAAGGCGGACGAAGGCGGACAATAGCAAACCATAAACCCCTAAAACGCGCGTTGGGTGGCAAGCCGCATAAACCCAAATTCAAATGCCGAAAAGCCCAAAACAAGTCTGAACGAGAACCTAACAACGAGGGAAGCGGCAAGCTGCAAGCCAAAAAAAGCGTGGTGAGTGGCAAGGCGCGCACCGAAACTGTCAACCGAGAAAACCTAAACAAATGATCAAACTAAAACCTAATAGCCATAAAAAATAGCAGTCTCTAAATCCTAAAAGCGCCGAAACCTAAACTGTCAAGCGGGAAACCCCCCACAAAAATCGAAATCGGAACCAACACAAATAGGAAGTGAGAAACCTCGAACCCAAAAAATGCGGTGAGTGGCAAGCNCCTAAAAGCGCCGAAACCTAAACTGTCAAGCGGGAAACCCCCCACAAAAATCGAAATCGGAACCAACACAAATAGGAAGTGAGAAACCTCGAACCCAAAAAATGCGGTGAGTGGCAAGCGGCACACCCAAACTGTGAAGCGGAAGCCCAATCAAAAGGGGCATCAGTGCGCGAAGTGGCAAAGCCTAAAACTAAAGTGGAGTGAGTGAAGGCCGTCGAGGCGGAAACAACCAAAAAAAACTCAACTTCGAACCTGAACCCAAAAAATGCGGTGAGGAGGAGGCTCTAAGCCCGAACTGCGAAGCGACAAACCTACAAAAATTTCAGAACTCAACCTGACAACAATGGGAGGTGAAAAGCCCTAAAACCTCAAAGCATGGCGTTACGAGTGCAAGCCGTAAACCCAAAGCGCAGCAGAAACCAGCCAAAAAAACAGACCTGAAACTCACAGAAGCGAGCACTGGCAAACCCTGCGTCAACCCTAAGAGTGTGGGGCGTGGGAAGCTGCTGTACACTTTAAACCAAAAGTGTGAAGCACGCAAACCTTCCAAGAAATCAAAACCTGAACCTGACAAAAGCAGGAAGTGGCAAACCCTCAAACCCGAATGTGTTGTGGCAAACCGTAAGTCAAAAATTGCGAAGCGGAAACGCAACACTTCCAACTTTGAACCGAACAAAAATGGCATGTGGCAAACCCTACACCCTAAAAGTGTGGCGAGTGGCAAGCCGTAACAAGCCGTAAACCCAAACTGTAAGCCAGAAAGCACTCCAAAAAAGTCTGCACCTGAACCTGGCCAAAATAACTAGCATACCCTAAACGTGGTGCGAGTGGGAAGTGGCAAAAGTGTCTTAACATTCTCAGCAGAAAACACCAAAAAAATCCAAACCTGAGGAAACTGTAAACCAAAGTTGTGAAGCACGGCAACCTTCCAAAACGTAGAAACCTCTGCCCAAGAAAGCGCAAACCCTCAACCCTAAAAGAGTGCTGAGTGGCAAGCCGCAAAAAAAAAACTGTGGTTATTACAGCATAGCCGATCGGTAAAGAAACCCTAAACTCCAAACCCTAAACCTTCAAAATGAACCGTGGTTATTGCAGCATACATGATCGGTAAAGAACCCTAAGGATTTAATTTAAGTAAATTAAATCAACTTTCAACCTGGAACTCTAATGAGTTTGAACAAAACAAAAATGGAATGCAGCAAACCCTAAACCCTAAAAAGTGTCCAACTGTGAACCGGACAGCAACGAGAAATGATTTAAACCATAACCTGACAAAGGCGGGAGTTGCAAACCCTAAACCTGAAAAGTTTACGGCGCGGCAAACCGCAAAACCAAACCAGGAAGCTCAGAAACCAAAGGCAAGTCTGATCCTGGACCTAACAACAGGAGGAAATTGCAAACCCTAAACCCTGAAAGTGTGGCGAGTGGCAAGCCGTAAACCCACCGAAACTGTGAAGCGGGAAACTCCACAAAAATCAAACCTGAGCAGAACGAAAGTAGGAAATACAAACCCGANAGTGTGGCGAGTGGCAAGCCGTAAACCCACCGAAACTGTGAAGCGGGAAACTCCACAAAAATCAAACCTGAGCAGAACGAAAGTAGGAAATACAAACCCGAAATCCTAAAAGTGTTGCGCGTCGCAAGCCGGAAAGCTACAGTGTGAAGCGGAAAACCGCGGGAAATCGAAATCTGAACCTGACAATAGCAGGAAGTGCAGAACCCTCAAGCCCAATAGTGCTCGGAGTGGCAAGCCGTCAAACTGTGCAGCGGAAGAAACAAAATAAAGTTACGGTCATTATATTAAAGGGGGTGACAATTAAAATATTCCCCGGGCCGGACTTTCCGGTCGCAAGAGGAGTTTTAATTGCGTAGCCAGTTTGCCCAGATTCTTTATGTTAGAGGGGGGGTGACAATAATAAACCCGGTGACANTAAAATATTCCCCGGGCCGGACTTTCCGGTCGCAAGAGGAGTTTTAATTGCGTAGCCAGTTTGCCCAGATTCTTTATGTTAGAGGGGGGGTGACAATAATAAACCCGGTGACAATTAAAGTATTCCGGGCCCGAAATCCCAAAAAAATTAGAATCCAGGCTAAGTAATTACTACTACTACTACTGCTACTGCTACTGCTACTACTACTACTACTACTACTACTACTACTACTATTACTACTACTACTACTATTACTACTATTACTATATTAGTACTATTACTACTATTGCTACTATTACTACTGCTACCCCAGACACGGCCAGAGGTTTATTATTGCCACCCTGGCTCCAGACCCTGCCCCAAGAGACCCCCGCGCAAAACAACTTCCGGGGTGGGGGGGTTTATTATAATGACCGGGACATTAATTAGTCTAAACCTGAACCTAGCAACAGCGGCATAGCAAACATTACGTCAGACCTAAGCCAAAGTGTCGAATGGCAAGCCGCAAAACCCCGAATTGCGCAGAAACAAAAGAATGTCTAAACCTGAACATAACAAAAGCGGTAGCAGCACCCTAAGCCCCAAAAGTGCAGCGCCTGGCAAGCTGCAAACCCAAATTCAAAAGCGGAAAGATCCAAAAGCAAATCACCTAAGACAAGCGGCAGTGGCAAACCCTAAACCCTAAAAGTGTGGACCCTAAACCGTAAAAGCGTGGCCAACCCCAAATTAAGAAGCGGATAATCCCACAACCAGTCTAAAAACAAGTCTAACAATCGTGCGAATCGGCAAATCCTACACCCTCAAAGTGTGGCGGGTGGCAAGCCGTCCACCCAAACTGTGACCCGAAAAACAATAATATCACAACTACACAACAACAACAACAACAACGGGAAATGGCAAACCCTAAACCCCTAAAAGTCGTGGTAAGTGTTAAGCCGTAAGCCCAAACTGTGAAGCGGAAAACCTCTCTCAAAAATGAAACCTGAACCTAACAAACATACAAAGTTGGAAACCCGTACTAAAGCTTAAAGAAATGTGGTGAACGGCAAGCCATAAACTCAAAATGTGCAGCGGAAGCAAAAAGTCTAAACTTGAACAAGCGGGCAGTAGCAAACCCGGGAAGTTGCAGACCCTAAACCTTAAAAGTGTGGTGAGTGAAAAGCCGTAAACCCAAACTATATGCAACCAGAAAACTAAAAGCAAGTTCGAACAACGGCTAGCAACAGTAGGAAGCGGCAGATCCTAAAAACGAAAACCGAATTTTGAAGCGGAACGCGCAATGCTTAAAAAACATGTCTCTAGCTGGACTGCACTATGCCGTAAAAATGTGGTGGGTGAGAGCCGTCGGCACAAACTTGTGAGGCGGAAGCAACCGAACTCCAACCTAACAACAATAAGGAATAGCAAACACTAAACTCCAAATGAGCGGTGCGGTGCAAGCCGTAAATCCACACTCCTGCCACAAAACTCTAAGCCGGAACCGAAAGTAGGAAGTGCGAAACCCAAAAAACCCTGAAAGGGTGATGAGTGGCAAGCCGGAAAGAAAAATTGGTAAGCCCTAAACTCCAACAAATCCAAAACTGAACCTGCCAACAGCGGGAAGTGAAAAAAACCTTAGCCCCTATAAGAGCTGCGAGTGGCAAACCCAAACTGTAAACCTGAAAGCACCCAAAAAATGCCTAAACCTGAAACCTAACAAAAGGGGGCAGTAGCAAACCATAAAAAGCCTAAAATAAAACAAGCATCGAGTCAAAAACCCGAATTGTGCAAACAAAAGTAGGTTTGAGCCTGCACAGCATGAACTTAACAGAAGCGGCAGTAGCAAACCCTAAAAACCCTAAGAAAATGTGGCGCGTGGCAAGCCGCAGACCCAACTTCAGAACTGGAAAAACACAAAAACAAGTCTAAACGTAAACCTAACACAAGCGGCCCAAGCGACAGTAGCAAAGCCTAAACCCAAAAAGGGTGGCACGTGGCAAGCCGCAAACCCAACTTGTGAGCAGAAACCCCAAAACAAGTCCAACACAAGCGGCGATAGCAAACCCTAAACCACAAAAAAGTGGTGTGTGGCAAGCTACCAACCCCAAACTAAGAAGTGGAATAAAACCAAGTCTAAACCTCAACCTAACAACAGTGGCAAACCCTAAGCTCTAAAAGTGCGGCGAGTGGCAATACTGTGACCCGAAAAACACCAAAACATCAAGCGGAAAACCCCAGAAAAGCCTAAACCTGAACCTACCAAAAGGAAGCGCGAAACCCCTAAACCCTAAAATTTGGCAAGCCACAAACCGTGAAAACCCAAACTGTGAAGACGAAATCTCTACACCTTGACCTAACCAAAGTGAGTAGCAAACCCTAAACCCTCAAAGTGTGGCGCGTGTGGGACCCGGGAAGTGGCAAACCCTAAAACCCTAACAGCAAGGCGAGTTGCAAGCCGTAAATCTGAATGGTGACTCAAAGCCAGTTTACCATGAACCTAACAAACGTGGCCAGTGGCAAATCCTAAACCTTGAAAGTAAGCCGTAAGCCGTAAAGCCAAACCCCAAACCAAAGGCGGGAAGCGGCAAAACCTAAACCTTAAAAGCATGGTGGATCGAAAGCCATGAACCCACACTATGAAACCAGAAAACTCAAATAAAGTTCAAACTTAGGCCGAACAGTTTGAAAGAGGCAAATCTCACACCCTGAAACCGAACTGTGAAGGGGAAAGCACCCAGAAAGTCTGAAGTGGAAAGTGGCACACCCTAAATCCCAACCGTGGTGAGTGAAAGCCGTTAACCGTTAATACAAACTGTGTTGCGGAAAACAACCAAAAACTCGAAGTGAAACCTAACAACAATAAGGATCGGCACAACCTAGTCCCCAAAGGAGCGGTGCGGTGCAAGCTGTAATCCCAAACTGTGAAGGGTGAAACAAATACAAACCATTACAAACCTAAACCGACAAAAGTAGGAAGTGACAAACCCTTAAACCCTAAAAGTGTGATGAGTGGCAAGCCGGCAAGACAAATTGCGAAGCCCCAAACCGCGACAAATCGAAACCTGAACCTGCCTACACGTGCAAGTGCAAAAAAAAACAAACCCTAACAGAGCTGTGAGCGGCAAGTAAAGCCAAACCGTAAACCGGAAAGCACCCACAACCTAACAAAGGCGGACGAAGGCGGACAATAGCAAACCATAAACCCCTAAAACGCGCGTTGGGTGGCAAGCCGCATAAACCCAAATTCAAACGCCGAAAAGCCCAAAACAAGTCTGAACGAGAACCTAACAACGATGGAAGCGGCAAGCCGCAAAACGGAAAAGCTGGTGAGAGGCAAGCCGCGCACCAAAACTGCCAACCGAGAAAACCCAAACAAATGATCAAACTAACACCTAATAGCCATAGGAAATAGCAGACTCTGAACCCTAAAAGCGTCGAAACCTAAACTGTCAAGCGGGAAACCCCCCCCCCCCAAGAATCGAAATCGGAACCAACACAGGTAGGAAGTGAGAAACCTAAAACCCTGAAACTGCGGTGAGCGGAACCCAAATTGTGAAGCAGAAAGCAGCATCTGAACCCGATCAGAAGGAGCATAAAAGCGCGAAGTGGCAAAGCCTAAATCAAACCTAAAATTGTAGTGAGTGAATGCTTTCCAGGCGAAAACAACCCAAAAAATTCAGTCCTGAACCAAAACAACAGTAGTAAATTGCAAACCCGAAACGCCCAAAGCGCGGTGCGTGGAAGCCATAAGCCCAAAATTTGAACCCAAAGCGTGCAGCGGAAAACAGCAAAACGGTCTAAGCCTAAACCTAACAGAAGTGAGCATTGGCAAACCCTACTTCAACCCTAAAAGAATCAAGCATGAAACAAAATCGAAATTAAACCAAACGGTGAAGTGTGCAACCTTTCAAAAATACAGAAGCCGGAAGTGGCAAACCTTCAGCAGAAGCGGGAAGGGGCAAACCCAGCAGAAGTGGCAAATCGCAAACCCTAAAACCGAAATGAAAGTGTGTTGAGGGGCAAGCCAGGAAACCCAAACGTGGAGTGCGAAACCCGAAAACTCGAAGTCTGAACCTAACAAAGTGGAAAGTTAAAAAACAAAAACAAGGTAACGCGGCCTTTGTGGGCCTCCACTCTGGCGCATGTGCTTTCTTAACAAAAAAGTGACTTTTGATTGATGAGTTGTCGCTGTTTCAAATTTCACAGCTTTTTTGGCAGAGGCAACATCGCACTTTTGCTGACATTATCACGGTCAGAGAGACTGTTTCCATCACGAGAAGCAGCATTTTGCAGTCTTGCATGCGTTGTTGCTGGAATGGAGCAGAAAGCACCAGTAAAGTATAAAATCCGAAACCGCAGGGGAGCACATCTGCAGTTAAACCACACAGGGGTGGGCAGCAGCAAACCCTGAAACCCTAAAGTGTGGCGCATGGCAGGCTGCAAACCTGAATTGCGACATGGAAAATCCCAAAGGACTTCCAAAGTGGCAAACCCAACCCAAAGTGCGGCCGAAAACCCCAAACAGCCGAAACCTGAACCGAACAACAATGCGAAGTGAGAAAAACCAGAAAAGTGCTGCGACTGACAAGCCATACACTCAAACCGTCAAAAACCCAAAAAATTATCAAGCCTCGCTCCAACCTCGCAGACAGCAGCAATCCGTAAACCGAAACCAACAAAAAATTGAATCTAACAGAACGAAATGGGAGGTGGCAAACCATAAACCGTACAAGTGCCGTGAGCAGCGAGCCGTAAACTCAAACTGTGAAATGCAAACCCGAACAAAACTCTGCCTGAACATGAGCCGGACGAGCCCTGAACGGCAGTTTCCGCGGCGGGTACCTTACACGTTCCAGTGGCAAGGCGTTGGCACCCTCCAAACACTGGAACACTGGCACAATGTTGGCGAAAACCGCATAACCCCAAAAACGCTGCCGCTGCACATGGCAAACCTTAACCCCAGACTGAGCAGGGTGGCAAACCCAAGAATGAATTCGGAATCGCAAATACTGACGCTGACGGGTACGGGAGAAGGTGGCAAACCCTGAATTTTTTAGAAGTGAAAGCCTGGGGAGTTGACCATTAACCACCAAAGGCGGAAAGCCGCCCTAAACTCCAAAGAGTTCTTTCGAACAAGACTTTAGGGTCCGCCACTCGAAACTATGACGAGCCCGGAACCCAACATGGCGGCCCGGATCTTCACGACCCGTGCTTGCCTGAAAGCTTAAAGTCCGAAGAAGCTTTCAAGCTTGAACCCTCAAGCCGCAGATCTCTCCGAAGCGACAGCAAAACGGCCGAATCCGATGATTTGTGTTCGAGTCTTCGATGTCCGGGAGGCTTCAAACTCGCTGGCTTGTTGACTCTTTCCATTTCAGGACTTCGGTGTTTAGAGACTCGATGACCCATGAGCGTCGCTCGCAGCTGGACGTGACCACTGCACCCTGCTCACACCGCACACGGGAAGTGGCAAGCCACGGTTGAAAGTCCAAAAAGGAAAACTCCACGAGAACAAACGGAGACTGGCAAATCCGACACGACGCACGGCCGACGAGAATGAAAGCCTCTGCATCCCTCCATCTACAGGGAATCATGATTTCCAGATACTGCGGAAGAAACCACAGCTTTGCGAGCATACCATGAAACCGTGCGAACGCCGATCTTTGCTACGGGCATCGGCGAAGCCTTGTTGCGAGTTGAGGACTTTTCATTTTCCGCTCTGAGACCGGGCGACTGGCAGAACGCCGAGCTTTGCATGCCATGACATCATCGGCATCTGCTGCCAGGGTGTCGGGTGTCTACATCCCGTCGAGGAAAACCATCGTTAGGAACTACATTCCCTCAAGAAACTGAACAAGCGAAAACAACCTTCCTCGTAGCACACCTCGGTAAGAGCAGGTTCAGCACAGCTTTTTTAAGACTGCGACCGGCTTGCCGAGAGAAAGTACCAGCGCGACCTGAAAAAGCGAAACTGTTGAGCGGAACTTGCAATCACTGCCTGACTCTCGTCGATACATGCCAGGCCGTAGGGTGCAGGCTCGTTGTAGCTCACCGCCGCTGAGAGTCTGCACCTGCTAAAGCAAGAATGCAGCTTTCAACCTAGCCTGTTTGCTGTCGCACTGACCACACTGACCACGTAGGGCCAAAGACCTAGCCTCGTGGTCTGCGATCTGGTCAATGAGCATTGGCTTCGTGACATCTGTCTGGAATTGCGGATGCATGAACCTCGAACAACCAAAGTGCTAAGTTCCAAGAACTGGCTACCTTGACACCTTTTCAACAACAGAGGCAGAAACGCATCCCGAATCTTCATAAGGAAAAGGTCCTGACATCAGCAGTGTCCAGACCATCCATTGAATGCTCGGGCAATCACGTGTCCTTCACAGTGCCTTCGAACTTTGCACTGATCGTTTGTGGTTTGTAGGAGACCTTCATTCAGACGCACTCGCACCCAGCAGACAGACACCAAGACACGAAAAGACTCAAGGAGTCTAGAAGGCTCTCATTGAAACTGAGGTCCTCGCATTAAGCTTCGGTATCTCCTCACCTCAAAGACAATGCAACGAGCGTCCGCCGGCACCAAGCCATCGGCCACTGTAACGAACTGTCAAACAAGCTGCCTTCTTTGATGTCATCCGGATTCAACAACCCCGCCAGCATTCGGATGAAGGTGGTCTGCAGGATGGGAACAGCTCAAACAACTGCATCGGTGCACCATACGGCATGACAGGCCGATCCTTCCCACAGCCATTCTGGCCCAAGAGAACGAGTATCTCTGAAGATGCAAAGTTGCCAGCCTGGTCACAGAATGACCCACTCCGCTGCTTCAACATGACTTGCTGACAGAGCGTGTCATCATTGTCGACATGCTTCTGCCCTAAAGTTAGCATCTTGTCACTCTCTACTTTAACTGAGTCTTCACACATCTGCGACTCATCTTCGTTTTGGATGTCCCAAACTGTATCATTTGGGCAGCTGTTGTCGCAGGCCGCATGGAAAGCAGCAAATTCGCCAACTCCAACACGGCATCATTGTTGTCTGAGCGAACCAGCCGTAACAGGATAAGGTAGCTCGGTAGTGGCATCCCAGAGCTGATCCCACACGCACTGCAACAACAGTTTGCTGTGGGGTGATCACCCTTTCTCACATTGACATGACGATCACCAGGGTTGTGTCAGGAACTTGGTCACGCCACTGCATAGCAGCGAATCGGTGAGAGGCTCGGCGGTTCTGTATGGGAACCAGGAGGGTGCCAATCGCAACGAGTCCCACACCTATGCCACATGCAATATCTGCGCCTACAGCGATGCGGGTGCGTCTCAGGAACTGAAACCGTCTTTTGTCAAAGGCACCTCGAAATGAGATCATTATTGACATGTTGCTTGTGTCTTTCCGTGCTTCCAAGCGTCTCTGAAACAGCCCCTGGGCAACAAGTCATGCAGCGGGAGAACCAGGATGTGAACAATGCTGGAGTTGGGGTGAGCAGAAGTTCTTCCTTGATTCGGCGAAGGCACCAGTTCCCCGGGAAGGTCGATACGAGTACTGGATTACTAGATGACGGAGCCAGGTAAAGTGCCTCCGCAGCACCGAAATGCTGATTGGTCCGGCGAGATGCCTCCTGTACTTCTTGGGTCGCGGCCGGCGGTGCAGGCCCCTGCGTCTTGTCCCAGTAATGCTTGTGACTTAGTAAGACTTGAGATGCGTCCAAATCATTAACCGTCGCCAGGGCACCATTAAGATTCCGGGTGTTGAAAGGATCTGGAAATGCAACATACGAACCGAACCATTGGTGAGCCCTGGTGAGAGCCAGATTTGCTGGTGTCGAGTGTCGAGTGCGGTCATTCCTGTGCTACGCACCTCCTTCAGTCTCCGTCGAGCCTTGAACGCTTTGGAACCGTGGAACCGTTGAACCGGGCAAGATCATTCTTGCTCTTCAAGCTCTGGGTGACCTCACGAAAATCCTCTTCAAAGCTGTGAGGCCTCCTGCAGGTTTGGTACCTCGATACTGCACTGACAGTTCTCGGCTCTTGGAGCATTATGCTCCGAGACTTCTGTTTACCACGTCTGAGGTCTGTGACAGCAGTTTCGTTTCTCTACTTCTGCAGTCTTCGTGCGCCGGTCAGTCCATTATGCCAAGTGGTCAGAGGTCGTCGAAGCAACTTGGGCAAGCGTGCAACTATCACTGACCGTGTCTAACAGTCATGCCTTGATGTCTAGTCTGAAGTCGCCCATCAACTTGGACATGTCTGGGTACCTCGCACGCCGTGCACTGAAACTGTTGCTCATGTAATGCCTACAGGTGAACGGAGCACTCCGTATTGTGCATGCGATCCAGCTTTGAAGGATCCAGGTCTTCACTGACTTTAAACGTCAGGGAAACCTGCAAGTGGTCACGTGGCAAGGCTTTTTTCGCGAAAGTTAGGGAGTCGAAGCAAAAGCTGTCGCGCCTCTCGAAATCTCAGATTCTCCTGCGACCCAAACAAAAACTCCAAGTCGACTCTAAGAAACTTCTGTGTCAATGTATGTGGCCGGCACAATTCGCCCTTCTCAAGTTCTCCGCTGCTTATCACCGCTAAGTCATGCAGTTCCTCCAGCAAACTGCGCAATTGCGCACCTACAGCCTTCAGATGCTGATAAGCGCACCTTCTGAGGTTTACTTGGATGCCAATGTTCTCGATTGACTTGTTTCGGCTCATGATCTGCCGAGAATAACAATCTCCAACAAGACTCAACTCTGTCTGCTCGCCGGGAGCAGCGGTAGGTACTGGTGAGGCTTTCAACTAGCGCACATGAAGGAACACAACCTCCCTGTTCACGAATCAGTCGAATCCCGGGTTTTACCTCAAACCTCTTAGATTCGGGATACTGTCTGCCTGTATGATTTTCCGGCCCGTGTGCAATTCGAATGACAGATGTGTAGGTTACGTTTGACTTCGAAGAGGAGTCCGTCGGAATGAAGCCATCGAGGAAGACGTTGATGCCTGCACAGATGCAGAAAAAAACGTTTTCTTGGTCTACCTGACTTACAAGCGAAGCATGGCGAAACTAGGCCTTCGCGAACGCTGAAGGGCATAGTAACGACTCCATAGGCCCCAGCAGAACCCCACCTGAAAAGAGCAGCAAAGCCAAAGCAAAGACAACATTATCATGATCAATGCACGCAAGTGTGGCAGGCAGCAGATGAAGTCGGAGAGGTAATCCAAGACGGCCAGGTCGTGCCTGAAGAACGGAACAACTGGAAAAGCAAAGGACAAGGAACATTTGTGCCGCTGCCAAACAAGAAGCAGGCTCCACGACAATAATGTAGTTGTCCACCGTCTGCAGGCTCCGGATGACCTACATAAGATGAGTGAGATAGCTGGTCGGCGCCATTCATGGCTTTTCTTACTGCAGAACTTTTCGCAATGACGCATCCGAACTATGGTTCACAGACTGCTACATCGGAACACAAGCTAGCGGAGATCTTTAGATGCCCAAACTGTTGCGCTTCCGCGCCGTTCGGCAAGCAGGTTCGCAACCGACACCGGCCGGCTGCGGTTCGATCACCGCCAATTTTATGGTGGTGAGGGAGCCTGAAAACGTTGAAGAGCCAACAACGATGTTCGCGGTTGCTCCTGCAGACACGAATGTCTTGCACAGAACAGCCGCGCCCTGCTTACTCTGGGCGCCAAAACGGACGAGTACGAACTCTTGTCATTTGAAGTTTTGTGCCATTCAGCAAGCAGCTCAGCACCGGCCGGTGCACCAAGCTCCACAAGCGCCGGCCCCGAAAACCAAGATGTAAAGCAGATCACAGGCAACATCGACCACGTCGATGATGACGTGGTCGGGGTACGGACCCTCGTCCAACATTCCGACGAGCGCTTCTCGCCGTCCTTGTGTTCTTTCTCTCGTGCCTGTGATGTCCACAGTCTTGTGGCCTTGCAGACGACGTGAAAGCGTTGTTCCCTTCCCTTGAAGACGAAGACACGCCAGGAATTCATGATAGTTCGTGCTACGGTTGCCATAGCAGTCAGCGGCGGCGCTACTGCAAAACACCTCAACAATCTATTTCAAGCATCAACCTCGCCAGCCAGCAAAAAAGTTTGATCAAGCCATCCCCCGTGGAAGGCATTGCAAATAGAATCGGATTAAAACAAAATCGGACTAAAACAAAAGCATTCCCGAACGAGTGCAAAGGATGCCGTAGACGGCAGTGCTTCTCGATCGCACTCCACGATTCATGTGGTGAAATGTTCTCATACCCCGCTCTTTTCTGTAGTCTACAGCTATCTGACCTCGGCCACCTGACCTCAGCAGTAATCTGCATGAGACACTTGCTCAGCTCACATTCCATTCGAAGTGGACATTACTGTAGAACCTCCGGGCGCCATTGCTTCGGGAATCGCAGTCTCCGCCGGCATGCCATCTGCCCATCGGCAGCTGTCATATTCCCCCGAAATGAAGCATCTGCCAAAATGGCGGCGGAGGATTAGAACATTTGGAATGTCTGCCAGCAGACATTCTAACCAATGGCTGTGTGGGTGGTGGTCTTCCGGCAAAGTGCTTGAGGCTGGTGCGTCTATGCGCCGCTTGAATCGTTTTGCTGGCATCGGGCACGCTTGCTGGGCCTGGCACGATGGCCCGCTTCAGCGTGCAGCTGGCGCGCACTGTGGATCTGGTACCGGACGTCCACACGAAAGATGCGGGTGGATGCAGAGAGGGCCCGAAAGGAAAAGGCAAAGCAAAGCCAAGAAAAGAGCCTACAGAGCTCAGGCCTACCGAAGGTGGCAAGACGGCCAAAATCCAGCAGCACCGCAGCCATCCGGAGCCGGACCCGCGTGCCCAAGGCGGCCAGGCGGCAAAGGGTCAGCAAGCCGCAAAAGGGGCCGCAGCACCGCTGTCCGGAATTGTTAACCTCGTGGACCGTCTGAGGGGGCCTCATGGAAGTGGTTTTGACAGCCGTCGCAAATGAAGCACGCAGCTCGCCGTCAGTCGTCAGTTTCCAAGCCCCACTGCGGCCACCTCCTGAGCTCCGCCGATCAGGATTTGCAAGTCTAAGTGAAAGACGGCCTGGCGAAGTCTTTCCAAGTTTGCCGACTTGAGGCAGGAAGCGCCCGAAGGCCGGGGTGTCCACCAATAAGGCGCAAGATGGGCAAGGCCGAGGCATCGGTAGGAGACTCAAAGAGCTGAAGCATCCAGCCAGGGTGCCAAACCGACACTGGCGGTTGCTTCTGTCGACCCTAGGCCCTAGTGCCTTGCACATATCCTGAAGTCATTTGCATGCCCGATGAACGGCACCACCTGTGCCGCAGCAATGCGTTGCCGGACATCTAGGTATGAAGACGGCCTCGACAGAAAAATGTGAACTGTCGCTGCATGGAAACACGACAGGCAAACTGCAGTGACCCAATGTGGACTGAGGAGTGCGCTCATCGAACATGTACACTTGCGCGTCTTGCACACATAGAACTGGCAGGAGCTTCTGTGGCTTGTCGGGGTAAAACAAACTAAATGCCAACTATCACTCCGTCAGTCCCGCCTGCGATGGCAAACCGCTGAAGTTCTCCACCGGAAAGGTCTTTGATCTCGCGTTCCTGCGTGTGGGAAAGCAAACGGGAGTGCTTTCGAACCAGAGAGCCATACTTGTCTTGCGTCTGTCAAGCTGCTCGATGAAGCTGGTTGCACTAATGGCAACAACGGGTCGGATCAGGGAATTGGGGTCGCCAGGAAATATGTAAAACTTCACAGTGACTGCATCTGTCCTGTATGCCTCGATTTGAACCAACCGTGAGGAAATTTGCATACAAGATCGCAAATCCAGGGTGCAGGCCATGAGAACACTGTCCCGCTCTTGCATGCTTCAACAACCCTTAGTTCGTTGGTGCTGGAAAGAGGACCTGAGAATCAATGGAGCACCAGCTGGCATAAGGCACATAGTACATTGGTCCCATTGGCACTGCAACTTCAGAGTGCCGCAACATAAACGTATATGGATTTCACATGCCAGCAAGTACGAGGCAATTTTCAGCGAGAATGCGCCTGCAAGTGCATGAGCTCGAGCTCTTGACAAAACTTCTCCTGGCATGCGCTTTGCAGCTTGCGAAACAATGCCAGCCCATTCAACTGCCAAACGTAATCGATCCAGCACTTCAAGATGCCGATGAAACAGACACAGAGTAATTGGCATCTGGCTTCATTTGTTTGATCATATCCGTAAACTTCTTCTGTGGTGTTTTCGCCTGCAGATGAATCATTCAGCTGCTCTGGCTACCTGGTGCCCGACCAAGAGCGGATGGCAATCAGTCGGGCTCATGCTGCACCGCCGCCCTCTTTCTCAGTCCGGAGAAAAAGGATCTTCAGCCCGGCTCATTCAATAAGCCATCGCCCAAGCTGGAGCTCGGCTTCTTAGTTGATGTCGTATCGAAATTACCGCAAAAAAACTCCTGCAGACTATGCCAACTGTTGGCTGATCCCTAGTTTCTGGACTTGCAGACATCCGAATGTGTCACAGTTTGAGGCTCGGCATGCTCCCGTCTGTAGGAGATGTGTGACTTTACCTTGCCTCCTTGCCGGGTCCCGGTTGTCTTGAACTTCAAGGACGGCCCCGGCCGCGGTCCAACAGCACACATGCTGCGGGAGTTTTCCGTCCTGAGATTTCTTCTCATCCTTCTTGCCCAGAATGTCTGAGACCGTGCCGGCGATCTGCTTTGCAATCTTGTCGACGTACCTGGAAAAGCTGCTGGCGCCAACTGCCTGAACGGACATGCAGATCAGTGCGGAGCACTGGGGCTTGATCATCGCCTTCAGACGATCTTCAAGGAGGCCCTTAATGTACCTGGATCAACAGCAATAGCCCTGAAGGGCGGCAGCTGCATCAGCCTGCCCAAAATCGCAACCGCAACTGCAGGCGCCTCAACTTTATTTAGTCTCTCATAATTCATATGTGCTTACAAGTCGACAATCAGTGAGATCATCTGCACAAACGACGCACGTAGCGGCGCAGCTACCCACATGTTCTCCACGAGTGGAGGAAAGCCCCGATCATCATCCGCGCTGCATCGAGGAGTGTCGACGGGACATGTCTGAGACTGTCAAGCCGTCAGAGGGTGGCATCAGAGGTCGCTTGCAGAGAAGTCAAGACATGAAAACCAACACCAACGGCTGCAAAGGCTGCAAAGGCTTTGGGACGGCAACACGCGCCGAGCCAAAAGAGACGAATGGAGAGCAGCGACCCTCTAGCAGGCGCAGGCCGCTAAGATCCCTTGGGTTGCTTCTAGGCCTGCGGGATGCTACGAGTAGCAGCTGGGAAAAACAAGCAAACCACACGGTGAACTACACGACGCTTGTTCCAGGGAACCATCACCAAACCTCGTTCAATGGTCGATATCGGGGGCTGCCTGCGATGGTTGCTGTTGGCACGTCCTTGACGGATAGAGTGCGAAACTGCGCCTACCATAGGAGAGGGAGAAGCACACAGTTGTACACAGGGTACAAAAAGTTTCACTAACACTACATGGTAACACCATCAACTTTCGTGCAATAGCGCACGTCTGCAGCTCGCTTCCTCTGAAGTGCTGGATGATTTCCTAATGTTCGGTGGAACAGACGTCAGCAGCGTTCACTGACAGACCTGCCTGAAAATGGTACCCTGTAATGCGATGCTCAGGCTAAAGCTTGCCAATCTGGAGGATTGTCAAAGCGGCCCAGGTTCGGCTTCAACTTCCCAGCTAGCACCTCGCTCTCTCAGCGTACTTGCCAGACATGGAGGCGTGGACTATCTCAGATCTCATAAAATCACGTATTTTTCATTGCACGTGGTCCGGCACATACCAAGATGTGAAACGCTGATGCCAGGTGGGCTGATCACACATCAAGGAATGGGGTGCAGACGCAGAAGCGCACTTTCCAATCTGCGCATGTTTGATTCTGCTTCTTGCTGAGCCAAGTCCGTCTGGCTCAAAGCTGCTCCAGGTCCATCCGCCGGTCCCCCCGCCGGTTCATCCATCACAGCTTGGCCATGACCCGATTGGAACTGAGGGCTCGTGTCAGGATACGGCCCGACTGGACCAATGAAGTCAGGCTTTCCCCTGGTGCTGATGGCATCTATCTCGGGCTTAGTCCAGCCAAGGGCGGCAGCTCGATTCTTCAAAGCCGCCTCGACTTGTTCTGCATGTTCCGTCCTTTTCCGCTTCTTGGCATCCGGCCGGGGGTCATCACGTGCCCAATTCACCACGATACACTTTGACAACCCCAACTTTTGACCAGCCATGGCTTCCTTTGCAAACTCTGCATTGCAGCGCCAGGTGTACCTCACAAAAGCGATCGCCTTGGAAGGAACTATTCGCACATCTTCTATGTCGCCCCATTGTCTGAAGCTGCTTTCCAACTCCTTCTGCACGCTTTCAACTGCATCTGGTGCACCCCTGTCAAACATCAAATCACCAACGAACAGGGTGGTACACTCGGTGTTGAAACTACCAACACCACCCATGTCATCACGATGAGTTGAATACCGTTCTCTGCCAAATATGTCATGTGCCTCGTCAGAGGATGCCATGTCGAGTACTGTGGGGACATGGTGGAAATAGCGACACTTGTGTCCAAACCCGCAACAGCCACGTGCATAGAACAAACAAAAACCCGGACTGCCGGAGCCAGGGTGATCGGCCTGTGTCCAGCCGGAATCTTTCTCAGGATCACATCGATGTCCTGCCTGCACCCTGTCTCGGTCACGCGGATTCCGGCGATCTGACAAATATTTGCCGTACCACACGTTGAAGTCCTCATTGCCCTCAACATACTGAGGCTGCTCCGGGTTGTATGGAACTTGCACCCTTGCTGGCGTTGACATCCAATTGTTTTTGTGCTGCTCCAGCTCTTCTTCTTTGGTCTCGGCTTCAAACGGATGCTTGCAGCAGCTGCACACCGATGCTTTCTCACCCTCCAAGAGACCTGTCGTCGACTGCAAAACGGCAAAATGCATCAAGTACTTGGTCTCTTGTTAGTGCTGCTTTGTAGTCAAGCCACGCACTATTTCGCGCACGATTGTCAGTGAATGCCCCTCACGATAAGAACCGCATGCATGGACAGACGAGCAGACAGGAAATTGGGGAAGTCACCCAACACATTCGTGTGGCTCACAGCAAACCGGACGGAAAAAATATCCGGTATTGCGGCGGCGATCAGACTGTTTGGGCCGGGATGGGATCTCACTTTGAGGTTTTACGTTTGTAAGCTGGATTCAAAATCTTCAATCTTATGAAGCAAAACCATGGCTGAGGCAATGCAAAGCAAAACCACTCGACTTGCAGTTTTTGCTTCCCTCCCACAAAAGAACATTTTCAAGGATCCCACAGCCCAAGTCCAAATATGGCATGTGTGCGAAGCAAACGACAACAACCACCGCCACAATCATGACCACAACCACAATGACAATGACCATGGCCATGACAATGGCCATGGTCATGGCAGCGTTAATGGCGATGACAATGACAATGACAAAAACAGGGACAACCACAACAAGTAGTAAAATTGCAATATGATTTGTCATGTTTGTCGCTAGGACCGCTAGGACGTCTCTCTGCCATAGTGTCGCATCCTTGGTGAGTCCAGTAATGCCTCAGTCGATTCTGGACAAAGCCGGATTTGCAGTTCTCGGCTCAGCCCCATGCCATTAAAATACAAGTTCCAATCACACAACTGTAACAAGCAACGGTTCAAAGAGGAAGCAGTGCACGGCGTATACGACAAATGACGTCACAATCTGCAACTAGACAATGGAGGTTCCCCCACTGCTTCACAGGCATCTGATGAGCGTCTTTTATAGTGCCGGTCTCATCAATGCCCCAGCAAGCACCGCACTAAACTTTGATGGCATAATTCGATGCATACGTAAGACCTGGTAGACGAGCATGACACGTCCGCAGACAACCCTAATGATAACTGTCAGGGTGCAACAACAACATGATGCCGCGCTGAGGCCAAAGCCGATGCACTTCAAGGAAAAGCCATATTTTGCATAGGTTCTACATCTACCGACTGAGACTTGAAGGCTCTGCTAATGCTTAGTGACCAAGTGTGATTCAGTGGGTAGGCCAGCTTTCGCAGCCGCATGCAAAGACCATGAAAAACGAACAGCTACCGAAAGATTAGGGAAAGATTAGTGAGTGCACTGTGAGTGAAGCGTTGCATTCAAAGTGTGGTTCAAGAGCAAACGGTCAAGACTAGAGTGCAGTGAGAGTAAACCGATCCTTACATGGCAAACATGTACATGTGCTAATATGGCACGGCTGAGGTCGGAACCAGTCAAACTGGAACATCGAATAGCTCCAGCACAACCGCCACAGTCAATTTGCATGAATGTAGCATGTTACAACTTGCAGAAACGATGGCCTATGTTCATGATGCTCAGCGACGACTCTCGTAGGAAGCCACACTCTGACGATCGCGAGCGGTCCCGGTCAGATGATGGAGAGGGACGACGGACAGTACCTTTTGGAATCAATGAAGAATGTCTCATTGTACTAAACGCTCAGCTCTGGCCCGTCCAATTTTCGTAATGCCAAGTACTGGAGCATCACAAACATGGGTGTCAGAAGGGGAGACGGCAGGATCAGGAGGAGTGAATCGGGTGTCGCAAGAGGGGAGCAGGGAGGGAGGGAGGGAGGGAGGAAGAGAGGGAAGGGGCAGAGGGCAGGGGAATCGAAGGCACAGTGGGTCCTGCCACAACAGTACATGAAGATATCTCGCAACCACTTCATCTGTGACACTTGTCATCCTTTTGCGCACAGTCCAAAGTGACGAAGGAAGAAGACGTTGTCGATGATTCTGTGAATCCAGTATGTGCTGACATGGTGGGAGCTATCCTCCGTTCGTCATGGCGAGATCAGCATTACACCAACGATAGCCGAAAACTTTGTAAGTGTTCAACTGTAAAGTGTCACGCAAGCACCGTGCCGCCAAGAGCATAGAAGCTGACGCTGGAACGGTAGAAGTAGTTTTGCACGAAATGCTACACATGGACATCGGCACGAACCTGGAGGGAAGGTGCAAATATGCTGGAGTACATTCCAGGTCTGTAATGTGCTCCACTCAGCATCATGCGACTGCCGCGACTGCTTCTGGGTCACACCTGAACGCACTGTGGTGACAAGAACTCCGTCGTAAGTTGAAAGTGGCGCAGAAAGTTGTGGCCTACGCTGCCCACGTGTTTTCCCGCTGCGCTCGCACTTGTCATAGGCCGCAAAGAAGAGGGTGAGGAAGAGGAGGAGGAAGAGGAAGAACAGTCCATCAAGCAGCCGAGTCAAGCAGCAACTAAGAGCCAAGTTGCAAAAAACATGTACAAACACGACATGAACATGAGATGAGCATGTGCAAATGCAGCTGTACAGGCGGGGCCGACGCAATGCAATGCAGAACAGCATGTTTTGCAGATGCGCATTCAGAGTGCAACGCTTGCAAAGTGCGTGCGGGCGAACACCCGACAAGAAGCGGCAAGCGGAAGATGAAATGTTGGAATTTGGAAGAACAACGACCTTTCGAAATAGCATCCTTCGTTTCAAACAATTGCATCACTATTGTTAAAACACTGCGAGTAACACGAGCATGCGATGACCTAATTAATCAGCCACCTTTGTCCCTCGCTCGGAGTATGTGTACGAATCGGGATGCTACGTTGTCAGCTGGCACACTCCCGGAAGGTGTGTGTCTGGCATTCCTATGTTGAGTGAGGTTTTGGACCGTGCCTCTCTTCATTCTGTTGCTGTGGAAACTGCGGCGAGTTTACCATTGACATGGGGACTCCTGTTCGAAATCCCCACTCTGTTTCTCCTCAGATATGCCTTTTTCCACTACGAGCTGCGCAACGGCCGCCCTTCGAACTTCATTGTGATCGATGACCACGGGTTACCGAGTAGGGGCTGTTACACCAGAGCCCTTGGCCAAGATGCTTCGGTTGCAAGGGAACAGGCTGCGAAGTTTGGAGGGTGGAATTCCACCAGACCTGTTTGTATCACCGGAGTCGCGTCCATCAGCTGAACCACCTTACGGTGAACTGGGTGGTATGCCAGAAAGGTCGTAGCCATCGGTGGCGGTGGGTTTGGCTACGTAGCCCAGACCGTACTGCGACGACCAGGATCCGCACTTTGGAGTGGAGTTTTCTGAACGTAATTCCTACTCTCCGAGAAACACTTCCTGTTGCAGGGAATTGAGGATGAGGTCGCGAGGAACAAGCATGGGCTGAATCATGGGTTCCCAATTCCCAATCAAACTTGTAGTTTTGCTTGAGGTTCGGCGGCCCTTCCGGAGCGTACAACATCAGATCACGAAGTTCAGGCAACATGTACAAGTTCAGAACTTCGAAACACCATCAAGCTGGATTGACTGGTTATTGCCATCCACGTCCTAGAGGTTGTCGGGACATGGTGGGCATCCAAAAACGTAACTTCTGATATGCGCCCAATGATCCGCAGGCAGGCTGGTATCCAGCAGATAAGGCCACTTCGTCCGGGGAGGCCGGGGAATGGATGGCACAGTTGTGCCTTTGGGAGCGGCTGCCGCGTTCGGCGCATGAAACGTCTGGGTGGGCATATTCACGCTCATCCTCTGTCCATACATCATGGATTGCACCCGCGCTGTTCGAACATGGCCTGGGTGACGAATTATACCGAACAGACATACTGCCAGCGGTGACGGTTTGACGGTGAAAGCTGCTGCGAGCACGGCTGGCTAAGGAACAGCAAGACAGCGGCGTTGGCGAACGGATTTGCAATCGGATCAACTGGCTGACACACATGCGGATCAGGCGCTGGTTTCTGCATCGGTACCGCAGTAGATGAAGGAGAGGAGGAGGAGGGAACAAAGAAGACAAGAAAGGACTCGGCACCGGGCACCATAAAGAGCGGGAAACGGAAGGAGGGGGGGGAATGATAAGACGATTCGTACGCTGTGGCAGGGAAGCCGACGCAGGCCGAGCACTGGTACCAGACATGGCATGTGGTGAAGTCATTTTATGAATGGACTGCAAAACCCTCATGGTCATGTTCATGTCCACATGATCTCAAGCAGCTGTTGGCATCCAGAAGAGATCAAATCAAGCTCAAGACGCAACGCAAAGGAACATGTGCACATGCTCTGCTGAGGCCACTGCAAAATTAACTGCAAGCTCATCATTTCAGAACACCCGCCACGCCCTCCAAGGTCAAGTGATTTATGCCGGCTCACGGCCACGTGGGCTGCGGGATCGCTCAGATGGGCGAGTTGCGTGGTGCTTTTTCTTCTTCGCATGCAACGCGCATTTTCGTCGTCAAGGAAACACGGCCAGCATATCTTGATCTTGACGAGAGGAGCAGCGGCAACGATTGTGCAACTCACCCCTCAGATGGTACATTGAAACCGGCAGTCGGAAGTAGCATTGCAGAATTGAGGATTGCGGCGCACGATCTCTGCACAGCGCAGAAGGCAGCGCAGCCCCAGCTTCGGCGGGCCATTGTTAAGCACAATTGCTGCTAGTTCCTGGGCCACAGGCTGGTTGTAGATACTCGTTTCAAAGCCTAAAAAGCAACTGACACACAGACGGGAACTGCACGTATGAACGCCACCCGACATGAGCATGAGCACATGCAGAGCTGAGGGCGTCGCAAATGTTGTCTGCTCCACAGAACGCACCATCGACAATCTACAGAAACCCGCTTAGTGAATGTGTCCAGCTGCGACGGAGCCGTACCAAGGTCAAGGCTGAATTTGGAACCGAAGACGTTGAATCCACGGAGATCCAACGCTCGCCTTGTCCTCCAGACATCTCTGGCGGGCAACCTGTGGTGGGCCCCTCCCCAGGGTGGATAGCCTCGGGGTAATCAACAAAGCCAGCATTGCGAGGACACTTTCAGCTGCAGACCTGTGCTCGATGCACAGTCACAGTCCAAGTCGTACCTTGTTGTTTAGAGGGCGTCGGCAAAAGCGAAAAACAAGACAGCCAGCAGAACAGCACTGAGAGTTCGTCCGGCAGCGTCAAGTCCGGGAGTCGAGGTCATCACACTTAATTCAGACTGCCGAATTCGGGCCGGCCCTGCTCCTTGACCACCGGGTGCGGCAGGTCCTCTTGTATGCATAAAAATCATAAGCTGGAGAAATACAGTGAGACACGGTCCGCTCGCCATGTGCTAGTTGTTCGCACCGGGAGTGACCCAAGTGCTACGCTTTCGAACGCACGGATTGGTGGAAATCCTACCGCCTAACTCCTGCATACACAGAATTTAATTTGCTGTCGCAAGGAGGGAGTTAAGTTAGGACCCGGCGGCTCACAGAAGCTGCTCAACCAAGGCCGCAGATGAAATGGCTCAGAAGGCCTTCTTTTACGATTCGCGAATAAGGCCTGCTGCGAGAATCTAGCCGTTGTGCCGAACTACAGAGCATGCTGTGAACCGTGGCGGCAACAACAACAACAGCAGCACCAACCCCAACCTACACCCAAACCACAACTCCAACTCAAACCAGCATGGTGATTGATTGTGAAAAAGACAGCGTTGGTTCGTTCATCGATGCTCGAGTGGATCGTCCCAACCGATCCAACTTGACAATCCGCTTTCACGACGCGTTCTGGCGCCGGCTTTGGCATGAAAATATGCAATGCAAGAGCAGGCGCGTGTAACAGGGTCCAGTGCACGGCTTTGCGGCACCACAAAGTGCCGCGAGTGTGTGTTTGCGTTTGCATTTGAAGAAGTCGAACAGCTCTTTACCTTCACGCACCTGCAGTCAGAGTAGCCTGGAGCTGCCCATGAGATATTCAGATGGTTTAAGCCCTAGGCAGATAGATAACTGGGAGAACTGGCCGTTAAATCCGTTGAAGACCGGCTGCACACTAGTCTGTTGAAGGGCGAAGGCGTCTGCATCCACTGTCTGTGGGCTGGTAAAACAATGGCAATGATTCACAATGATGACATAGGACGATGGCGACAACGACGAGGAGGACGAGGACCACTTCCATGAAATCCACCACCATCATCACCACAAGCATCCACAAGCATGACCAAGGACGCATTGAATTCCGTGTCGAGGGCAGGCGGCAGTGCCTCGATAGGAAACGCAACCACCCACCACCACCCACNATTATTTAGGCCCCTATATCAATGATGGCCATGTTTAGAAGCCCACCACCACCCACTACCACCACTGCCACCGCTACGACAGCCTCCCACGCCACCACCACCACCACCACCACCCCTGCAAACGAAAAACATGTCAACCCGCGGAAGCTTTATGAGCATGAAACCGACGGCATTCGTTTACCTTTTACGAGCTGAAGCGTGCTCAATGTAGTTAGACAAAGGGAGGGATGCTGAGACCACATGCTTAACTGACACTGAAATAAAGCAGAGAGCAGAGGAGGTTGGAGGTTGGATCTGCCTTCTTCTTTGCTCTTCTCCAGGGCAACGCTCTGTTCTCCGTCGGGATCGGGATCAAGCGGACGGCATTCCCCAGACTGGACGTTGAAGAAGTAGGAGTTGCCTCAGCCGAAAGCAAGCGCACCCGTCTCTTGCCGTTTCAGCAGCTCTGAAGAGAGAAGAGCGGACTTGGCGACTTGGCCGGCCTGAGTCGTCTTCGAAAGAGACCCATAGCGGGCACTGCAGCAAGTCGGTATCCATTGCACGGTCCGGTCCGGCTCTTGGATTTCTCTGACGGTTTCCAAGATCCCACATTGAATTGTCTGTGTCATGTGATCCCATGTCCGGTACATCCCGATGCGCACAACTTCCCAATCACAGCTAGGCACACCTGTAGGCCTGCTGAATTTGCTGAAGGACACTTTCAAGGTGGGGGGGTCAAAGCAGCATCTCTTTCTGAACGTCTTCGCAGCAAACTTCTGACGTTCGAGGCACTGGCTGTCAGAGCCGTGGACTTGCCAATGCCGTTTGTTCCCACAAGGCCCAACACCTGTCCTGTCAAGCAACGCCTGTCCTGTCAGGCCATCCCTGCAACAAGAACTCTACATCAGAGAGCTCCTGCGCGTGGTGTCGGAAGACGATGGAGCTTGAAGCTGTTCGGTCCTGTTAAACGAAACTCTTTCCTGTGGCAACCATCGCCCCAGGGCTTGTTGCACGCAAGCCAGTGCGGGCTGGGTAAAATCGCTCGGCTTGAACTTGCGAACCAGAGTTCGTACTTATGATACTCCCAGTTAGTGAAGAGCATCTATATACACTCCCCAGTATCTTGAATTGGCCCTTTTGCGCTCGCCAAAGCTCTTGTCACGCCTAGCAAACCTACTACGTAGCCTAGTTTCATGTCTGTCAATGGAAAACGACGCTTCTCCGACCCAAAACCCAGACGACCGAATCCAGACATTTGGATCAGAGCCCGAAGATTCCAATGTTTGTGCTGCGCAAACGAGTGCTCTTCAGGTTTAGCTCGGCAGGATCCCTGAGGAGCCCTTTTCTGAGCCACCGGCCATACCGATGCGTTGTGTGACTTGAAAGATCCTTGCCAGAATTCCTACAGTGGAGCTAGTGGCTAGTCTCTTTATGAATCGGATACCACGCCTTCGGCAGGTTGATGATATTGATGGCCTCCCAATGAAACCAAGCATCTCCAGTCTCATGCAGCTGGCTAACATTATGTCGAAAGAGACCTAGCAGCCTGCGACCAGCTTAAGCACCACCAGGCTCATTTAAAGGCTCATTCAAGCATGCACAGAGCTTTGTTATAAGTTACATGCTGCCTTGTTATCGCCTGGTCCGCACAAGCAAATATAGAAAACAAACCATGTGGCTGCAAAGGCGCTTCGGCAGGCAAAGCGCTTGCAAGGTGGTCGGATTCAGGAGTCAGGAAATCTCGCAAAAAGCTTCTGTATCAGGGATCGCTTCGGTACGCTTAGCATCGGGTTGCAGACCTTGCCTCGAAAGGGCACTTCTTCACACATATACCGCAACCTGAGATGACACAAGGATTCGAAAGGACCTATTACAAAAATGCACTGCAGTCCTCAGATTCCAACCGATGCACAAGGATTCGGAAATCCAGCTGATTTTGGAATCCTTGCTGACCTGCAGCACCACATCCACGGCTTGTAGTACTTCAGCAAACGTGGTAGAAGTGCAGCGAGCACTGCCTCCACACAAAGCTTTCCTGTTCGCACCACCGGGCAATACTTTTTGCATTCCTGCTTACACCTGAAGCAAACCAAGATGCCAGGAGACACACTGCAACTCGCAATTTAAGCCGGAAGTGCTTCTTGGGCTTGCATCGGTCCGTGCTGACGATAGCAATCCGGAGCTTCCTCTCGTCCTCTTCCACAGCAGCTTTCTTGCCCATCCTCATCAGGCGTGGTCCAAACAAAGCAGTACACCATCTGGTATGACAAATCGATGACCCTCACACACACGCACACACAACGCCTTCGGAATTCGCACAACATCAGCAAGATGCATTGGGCAATTGTCAGCTTCGCACCTAAAGTACCTAAAGCATGAGAAGCGACACATGAATGGAAATAGATAAACATGGACCTGCCCATTCGGGAAACATGTGGGAAACCCGAAGTCGGCATCCATGTATATCAACCGAACGAAAATACATTTTGGGCGCGGATGCGGGTGCACGAACGCCTTTTTGTTGGTGTCGCTCGTGTGTTCTTGTGACGTCGCTAGTATGTCGTTTCTTTGTTCGGTGCAACCATCTCGAACGAACGGGCCCTCAAAAACTAGCTGTCCAACTCTGAAGCATCCCCCTCGATGAACCCCAAAAGCCCTGGATCAGCCTGCACTCTGAACCCTCAAACCCCCCAAACCCCAAAACTAAACCGTCTTAAAACTTAACAGCCCCCTCAACCTCAAGCCTTGAACCCTAATTAATCCCCCCGCGCCCAACACCCGAAGCCCTGCAGTTCAAAATCCTGAAACCCTTCACCTTCAACCCCTACTCGCTGCTTTTCCCTGTGCCCCAGACTCGCTAAAGCCTAGACACGCTAAGCCCAAATGAGTCCCAGATGACACTCCGAGCTTTGAGCGCGGAGCCAACAGAGCAAACAGGCAAGACACCAACAAGAGGCGTTCATGTCGTACTATTCGTTCCAACCCATCCACACCATAAACTCTATTTTTGGGCGGCCCTATGTAAAGCTCATTCGCGTTTCCACACACTCACTGTGAGTAGGAAAGAAAAAAGTTGGACTTAAGGAGTTGTTGCACGTAGGCAGCCCCACTAACTTATTCCAGGCTGGCTGTTCACTGCCAGCCTGTGAGGTTGCAAATAGGCGGAAGACTGGGGAAAGATTTGCAAGGGCCTGTGGAGTCTGTGAGAGTCAATGCCACGCCCATCCGGCGCACTGCTTTGCCCAGTGTACTCTACGACAACCCGGCCCAATACAATGCCTTCACAGTACTTCCCCTATACACAAAACACCTTGGTTAAAACACAGTCCCTTTCTAGGTCATTCTAGCTCGCTCGGAGTTGCCCTCAAAACGTGACCAAACAGCTTAAGTTGTGCCCCGTGGATGTGGTGTGTGAGGGGGGGCTGGTTGGCAAGCGCCCGGACTCCTTCGTTGCCGTTTGTGTGCGAGCGGGTTGTTTGTGAACTTTGGTGTAGAAGGTGGACTTGATCCGTCCGTTGGATGTTGCGAAGTGTGAGTGGAAGGCTTCGAGACTGTGGAGGTCTGCTGTGGTGAGTGCTGCCGACTCCATGCCACAACGCCTGAGCTTACCAGCCTGGTACATGCGCTTTACCAGCAACCAATCTTCACAGTTCGTGCAGCAGGCAAGACCAGAAGCCCCCCTCACGGGCAGGATCGGGCATTCGCCAGGGTTGCCCGCTGTCACCCTACCTGTTTGTCGTGGGCGGACGTGGAGGAAGCGTTGCAAAGCAAAGGGCAATTGCCCCCCGCTCTTTAGCCAAAACCAGCCCTTTTACGACCTGGCGTACGCCGACCACACGGCCGTCTTATCAAAAGCTCGAGTCCAGTCGAGCAACTGGACGTACAGTGCAGATCCATGACGATCATGACGTTCTGTGCATCATGAGACGACGGGCCACATGAATCGCCTGTGAGGTCGAACGTGTAGCTCTGAAGCCGTACTGTGAGACCTCTTTTTGAGGATCCTGCTAAGACTTTGTACGCGGTACGCGATAAGGCAATGGATGGCAATGGGCCTGTAATTGTTGGGGTCGGTCACAGTGCATTTCTTATGCACCTAACCATAAACCCCACAATCCAAAAACACTAGGGCCAGGGAACATCCTGGACCCCAGCCCTTCGGCCCACGACTTTGTAAATCCGCCTGAACCCTAAACATCCCACAACCCCTAAACCCTGAACCCCCCCAAAAAAAAACAAAAAGAAAGCAAAAATCGCCACAAAAACTAAACTATGAGCGCCAAACTTTAGTCCCCAACCCCGCACCCCCCTACACCTTATCACCCTAAGACCTTCAAGCCCCAACACCAAAATCCTGTACCTTGACATCCCCACACCCTATGAACCTATAGTCCCTAAACCCGTCATCTTTAACCACAACACCAAGTCCCCTAAACGCAAAACCTACTTAAGCCGTAAACGCCAAATCCCGCTAAACCCAGAACCCTGACTCCGCGAAACCCTAAAACCCTGAACACCCCGTGGCCGTGGTCCCCTAAAACGCCCGTGAAACCTAAACCCAGAATCCCTTGCCATCTCCAAACCCTGAACCATAAACCCTAAACCCCTCCGCTAAAACCCAAACTCGAAACCGCCACTAAACAAAGCCTCAATGCATCCCTGAACTGCTGCAACAAAAGCCAAGCACAGATGTTACGGGGTGGTGGGGCGTTCCCCGCAAGATCAAGAAAGAATTGCGTAATATGCATATCTGCGTCACCACTGAGACAGCACTGCCTGGCCTGGCCGCTTTGGCCACAGAGGGCAACGGTCTGTGTCAGTGCGAAACGCAACTATATGGACTGCCCCGTCTGTGAGTGCTCCTGGAACTTGCGAATTTAAGATCTTCCTTCAGTCGCGTTTGCACAACTGGATGCATTGCCCGCAACAAAAAATCTGGAGAGCCATGACTGAAAACCGGAAAACTCCAAAGCACAAGCAACCAGCGGTGTTCAAAAGGTGCATCAACATCTGCAGGTACATGCCAAAATGTGTGCAAGGCGATTTCTACTCGCGGGGGAATGCATTCACATCTGCTTGAACTTTGCAATGATGTGTGCAGAGCGCCTGCACGATGCAATATTAACATGATTGAACAAGGCTGGACCTTGCCAGCCGTCGGTATGCCTTGCCTGCAACAGGCTTTGAAGCGGTCTTCGGCATTATTCTTCTTTTTCCGTAGCAAGTGAATCTTTGTCCAATACCTCGCTGCCCCAAGCCTATTTCCAGGCAAGCTTTAGCTCAGCTCAGCCGGAGCAGCAGAGCCAGAGCCAGGCAAGTCCTCCAAGTGTGTGCGAGCGGCTGTGAAACACTTGACACCACGACGGACAAATACTTGTCAGCAATCGTCTTACCGATCCTCTCCTTGGCATCCGTCGAAGTACAGCATCACAAGTACCTGAAACAAACTATGCGAAGCCACTTCATGCTTTCCTGTGAGATGCAATGGTCATTCGAGTCCATGGGGTTACCAGCCAGGAGGTCACGACTGAAGATAGTCCAGGACCTGGCGTATTATCTCATTTCTTGCCATAGAAAAGAATAGTGCACGGCCTTCTTTGGCAGCCAGCCATCTGAAGGCTTGTTGTCAGGGCGTGTGCACCGCCCACAGGTGTCAGCGGAGATTAGCCTCGCTGCAGGGAGAAGCTCTCACTTGAGCTTGCGCAGCCCAGCAGAATTCCGAGTTCAAGTAGCTGGAAACAACGCGAAAGAGAAGCATAACAGCCTTCTGCCGGACGAGATGTGGTGAAATTTCGAAATGGAAGCGCTAAAGCACAAGACTGTTCTGTATTGTTCACGCAACGATCTGCTCGCAAGTGCACTCTTCTAGCAATCAAGTAGAGTAGAATCCCTGGCTTTCGATATACTTGTTCAAGCATTGATGGACCCAGGTTTCTTCCCCTTGCTGACCTGAGTGCGACCCCTCCTGCCACGAGAACAGCCTGCGGTTGGTCATTGTTGCAGATTGTCTCAAGCCGCAGGAACTTTTCTGTATCCCTTTGCGGCAGAAGCCGGTGCGAAACTGGGATCGGTGCTCGAGACGTACCGTTGAGCTACAGTATCGAAGCT
Organism: Symbiodinium sp. clade A Y106; assembly: GCA_003297005.1. Taxonomy (NCBI): domain Eukaryota; class Dinophyceae; order Suessiales; family Symbiodiniaceae; genus Symbiodinium; species Symbiodinium sp. clade A. Next base: position 61,622 of record BGNK01002269.1, read on the forward strand.
TGTTTACGATCCGAAAGCTGACATCGAAGTATTATTCCAGACACAACACTCAGCGATCTACCACGACGCTTGTGCTTGTCTGCTGGCCGTGAATACCGCAGGTCCCCGCCTGTCAGGATATATCAGTCAAGTTGGAGCCAATGACGACCGCGTGACGACCGCGTCGAACACCTACAACACTGCTAAACTGGCGAAAGCGCTTGCGAATGCGGTCAGGTCGAACTTTGCCTCCGCGTCACGCGTCGCGCCATGTGAACGATGTGCATGATGCGCGGGCAAAGAATTCAGAATGCCATACGAGAAATGCAGAGGACTGTACAGTTGAGCGGGCGGTTAGTGCTTGGGGCGACGGGTGGCGAAGTGGGCGGTGAACGGGAGGTATGGAGTTAGAGAAGAGAATCAGGCAGTGCAGCTTTTCGCCTTCTGTCTCTCAGTCTTCCATTTTGGCTTTCTGGCTCCCTGGTTTACCGTGCTTTCATCGATTGCTGCTGTCATGGTGGTGCAATGTGGCAGCGAAGCTCTTCCGAGAACTTTCAAGTGTAGCAGTGCCATGGACCGGAGCAATCCTCTCAGCTCGGGGCTCGCCGTAGACCCATCCTCTCTCAGCCTGCCGCTGCGTGAGAAGAACTTCGGCGGTCAGAGCGTTCCGTCGGCCCCGGCCTCCTTGGACACGGCAAGGATTTCTCCCTTCGTGACGCCCAGGGTTGCCTCAGCAGACAAGCAGATCGGTGCATGACGTGTGGCATGCCCAACAAGAAGAGCCAGAAAACGAAACAAGCAGTTCCAACTCAAGTGCCGGAGAAATGGCTTCTCCTTCAGCCGGCCAATCCACTGCCACTCGGCACATGGTCACCCGCTTAACAACAGCCTCTGCAAACCGCCAAGAGTGTGGAGAATCGCATGTGTGGTGAGCCAGGAGAAGCTGCAATCCTGCAAACTGGCCTGCGGAATCCAGCCCTCGTCTGGGCCTTTTTCCAATTTGTCACCTTCAGGTGCTGTTCGAACGGTTCCTGAAGCGAAGAGAGACGCACTCATGAGAACCGCTAAAGCTGTTGAATTCACGCACCTGCGTAAACCCAGCCATGAGCAGCTCGGTAGGAAATGTTGACGAGGCTGCCCTTCAGGGACAGAACTTGACACCCGAACAACCAGGACAGAACGCTCTCGCGGTAGTCAGACGCGGAGCCGAGGCCTTTTCAATGCAAAGCTGCCCCGGCCTGCAGCACATGCTGTCAAAGCTCAGTTTGCTGCGAAGCAACCACGCATTCAGTATGCACCATTGGACCATGCACTGGGACTCCAGGACTCCACGCTGATCTGGTTCCCAATCATGGACGGTTATGTGCAGCCTGAGGCATTGCCGCATTGCCCTCGCCCTTGTCAGCTACACAGGCATTTGGTGTCGGACAAGCCCTGCGATTGGCTCTCCTTGGCCTCAGGCTGGAAGCATCGCCACACCGACTATGCACAGTGATCGAATTGAAACTTGCTTGTACATGTTGCCACGCATGTGCCCAGACATAGCAACTAAAGCCATACTTGTACTTCTGCAAAGTGAAAACGCGAAGAGGCTGCAGGCGTTTATGCGTTTGAAACCTAGCATTCATGGAGGTAAAAACAAGCGATCGGGCCACGGCTGGGACTCCATTTTGCGCAGCAGTTGCGACAGAAGTCTGTCCGTTGACCTGCGTGCACGAGGACCACGCTAAACTTATCTTCTATCTTGCAGTTCTATCGCGAGCAGAGTCCACGACAATGTGCGGGCAGGCTGATGTTCATGCTGCCAACATCTATGGCCCAGAAGATCAAGTACCAGGGTTCGCCAGTGATAAACAAACAAAGGCCATGTTGGCGAAACTTTCCAAGCTGCTTGACAAAGGGAACGCGTCATTATCAGATGAAAAAGGTAGCCTGCTGCTCTATGGCAACATGAATGCACCAAGGGGAAACATCGTTTATAGCAGTCTTGGAAGCTTGGTCGCAAGTACACGATGCAGAAATAGTATCATAAGCGCATCCTCCATCTTATGAACTTTGGAATAACCGGAACGACGAACAATTATAGTAAAGCATTACCAAGAGGATGAAGCTCAAACTCACGGCAACCTCTTTCCATGCAGTCATAAGACTGGCTGGCAAACAATGCCCCGTGAAGTCACAGGTCCGTTTTACGGTATGCCGATGCTGCTGTGAGCACATGGGGCTCTACTGCCTTGTCTCAATTGACGTGTCGAGCTGATGGTATGACGCAGTGGAACTTGCTGATCGCTAGCTGCAGCATGTCAGTCGCAGGGAAGCCGTTGCATGCGCTGGAGTATTGAAAGCTGAGGTGGCACCACACCACTCAGCAGATTGTCTCTGCCATCGTTGGTATCACAGCAAGTGCATCAACGACAAGGGTGCTGTGGTAGTCGGATCGCGTTGTCCCCGTTAGACTTTTGCCGCCTTTCGTTACTTTGGTTGCGGTGTCGTCTGTCTGTCCAAGTCTGGGAGACTCGCATCTCGCGTCGGAATTTCCTTCATCTGCCTCGGTGTCCCTTGTTTCTCCTCATGAAAGGTTTGCTTTAGGAGCAGGCCGGCTATGGCCAGCACGCAGACTCCGAACCCAAACTCAACTTCCATGCGTGTCTGCTACAGTGGCTACATGAAACAGCCCTCCCTCATGAATCTTGGGCACATCTATCGTGACGGGCCCAGACCCTCCACAACACTTTTGAATGATGGCGCAGGGCAGATCCACGGAGGAGAGCTCGAAGCATTCAGACCTCCGCGATCTGCACAAGATTTTGCAGCCCATAACACCTGTTGCCATTGTCATCGCACGTCGAGCCATGGGGCATGGGGCTGTAGTATTTGTCCCACTCCTCTGTCTGGGTTTCGGAGACTTCTCTCCAGATATCCCGTTTGTTGGAGTATTTGCGGTGCTTTGGACTGATAACACCGCTCGAGACCACACCAGGACCACATCCCGACCCAAGACGAGTGCGAGTGCAAGAATGCCGGAGGCAAGGAGAACGAAAGCCCGTCGGTTGTTATCCCGTGGTTGTTCGCGAGGCTACTCAGCAAGCTTTTGTCCGCGATAACACAAAAGTACTAGTCGTCGTCGCAATAGTAGTAGCAATGACAACCATCGTATGTGTAGCCCGCAGTGGCATTGGCAGCAATAGCAGTAGCAGTAGCAGTAGCAGTAGTAGTAGTAGTAGTAGTAGTAGCAAAGCGCGCCCCCAGGCGCCTGGTAGTTTCCTTGTTCTTGAGTGGTTCTGCTGGTTCTTCAGGGTCAAGGGGGTGGGGAGTGGGGGGGGGGGA
>BGNK01002269.1:65103-102307 GCA_003297005.1 Symbiodinium sp. clade A Y106
GGTCCCACTTTTACCTCAATAATATTCATAGCAATACACATATCTCATGAGAAACCAAAAATACTTCCAATAGTACTACGAATGGTAGTATTCATGGCAATAATTTTCACTATACTAATGCTAATGATAACACTAATGATAATACTGTTAATTGTCATAACACTACTAATAACATAACAAAAAGAATAAGAATACTATAAAACAGACCAAACCAAGCAATGCCCTCAAAGCTGCGTAGGTATGCAGAGTACTAGCCTGCTGGTCTTTATTGTCTGCAGAGCAAACACCACCATTACACACTAAGATGCCNTAAGCCTCAAATTAGTTGCGCGAATTCCTGCTTTTTTCGCGCTTGGCAAAATTACGCTAATCTCCTTAGTGGCGCGAGATGTGTGTCACAAAACGCCCAGGCGCCTCAGGGCGCGCTAGTGGTAGCGAAGGCGGTTTGGACCGACAGTCCCATTCATAGAGCCTTCATGCGACTGCACAATACGAGGCGATATAATGTCGGACGTTTCGCAAGCTACCAGCAACATTCAGTTGACCCGATAGGCCCATAGTAGAAAGACATCATGTTATTGACTATGCACACTTCATCAACTTGCAGCTTCACTGTCAGTGCGGCCGGCAAGAGCAACGGAGCGATGAGTCATTCAGCCAGTTCGCAGCGCACATGACTCAGTACCTCCGCACAGGATCGAAGCCATAGGTAAGGTCGCCCGGCGCTGAACATGCACATGGACATGTAGCACATGTAGTATAGGATTGCATGTACTGCCACAAGTCGCTCTCCGCACTTTGACTCATTGCCGAAGGATCCCCGTCTCATCAGCACGTGTGCAAACTGTAATTGCAAGCTCAATGCTCCAGGTAAGCATCCTGAACTGCTTGGTCCAGGTAGCACAACTTGAAACCTTGAGCATTCAAAAATTGCATGTCACATTCCTTGAGACGCCATTCATCTCGCACATGGAAGGTTCCAAGCAAAAATCTGTCGCCTACCCACGGCATCACCGCATGCTTCAGCCTGGAGTTGAACCGCAAGCTNAATTGCATGTCACATTCCTTGAGACGCCATTCATCTCGCACATGGAAGGTTCCAAGCAAAAATCTGTCGCCTACCCACGGCATCACCGCATGCTTCAGCCTGGAGTTGAACCGCAAGCTGGGAAGCACAATCTGTTTGATCGAGCCCTTGGGGCCGTCTGGCTGCAGCATGACATCACCATCCAAGCACTCATGCCATAGCTCACCTCCCTGCCAGATACTCAGTGGTATCAGCGCGTTATCGATCATGGCATGATTGTGCGCATCAACGTGCACTCCACTGGGAACATTCAGGTTAAGAAAAACCGTGCTGAAGAGCAAGTCAGGGCAGAGTGTCCGAACAACAGTGCATAGCAGCCTCGTCGTCCACACAAGGCTGCGCGTGCTGACATGCACCGCATTGACTCCTCCACGAACACATGCTCCAAGCATCAATGATCTCGGCACCTGTGGCCCCAGAGTTTCCGAAACATGGCGCGTGTGTACCTGAATGGGGGCCCAATCAAAGATCCTACGTAGCTGCGCAAAGTAGACCCAGTGTCCTCGAAGACACGCTTGCGATAGCGCTTCACATGCAATCTCGGGCTTGGGACTATTCCAATCCCACTCCTGTTGCACGTCCAAGGAAAACCCAGCATTGCTCTGCTCAGCATACATGCTGAGCGCCTGCTCTGCACATATGAGCTGCTTCTTCTCAGACGTTGCCTGGGTCTGCGCACTCACCGCCGTCCTAATGTAATGCACAAAATTTCGATCAGTGATCTGACTNGCATACATGCTGAGCGCCTGCTCTGCACATATGAGCTGCTTCTTCTCAGACGTTGCCTGGGTCTGCGCACTCACCGCCGTCCTAATGTAATGCACAAAATTTCGATCAGTGATCTGACTCCTGGATCTTTTTGAAGGTCTGGTCCTCATCTTGTCTTCCGTATCTGGCTCAGCGTCAGGCAGGGAGCTCGAGGTCGCTGCTGAGGCGTCTGCCGTGAGGTCAATGGCAGGCCGCTGAGGATCATCAGAGCGAAAAGACTTGCTCCACATGACATAAAAGGCTTGAGGATACAATGGCGAGGTTCCTCCAGACGCTAGTTCTGCTTGTCTGAACCACCACTGCATAACCATGTAGGTTTTGTAGCAGTAAGATGCGAGAATCATGGAAGCTAGGCCCCACGTCACAGCAACTGTTGTACAGCGCAATCTGCATGACGCATTGGGCGCACAAGATGTGCTCTGGATGCACCACGCAAGAAGTCGCCATCGGGGACGAGCATGCTGGGGCCTTATCCGCAAGTAAGTTCTCTTGCACATCGCAAGCCCGAAGTGCTGACATGTAACATGGTCATGTGGCTCTCTTATTTGGCACAGTCAGAACCGCTCAAACGCCAGTGTCTATTGCACTGTTGGCAGCAGAAGCTGNACCCAACACATGTATGTGTAGCCATCTCATACTGAAATTGAAATGCTTTGTCCCGATAGGACCATCTGTGAGATTCCCATGAGAACCTCAACCACCATAGTAACTTTGTCAAAGTCTGGACCACAAAATTTCAGAGGCATCCCATGCTCTGTCGAGCCATAGTTTGGCGCATGTCCTCCTCAGCGCCTTGACGGTGTACTACTACTACTACTACTACTACGACTACTACTACTACTACTACTACTAGGAGTAGGAGTAGGAGTAAGAGTAGGACTTTGAGTAGGAGTAGTACTAGGACTAGGACTAGGAGTAGGAGTGCAGGTGTAGGTGTAAGAGTAGGAGTGGGAGTTGGAGGAGTAGGAGTAGCAGGAGTAGCAGGAGTAGCAGGAGTAGCAGGAGTAGCAGGAGTAGCAGGAGTAGCAGGAGTAGCAGGAGTAGCAGGAGGAGGAGGAGTAGGAGGAGTAGGAGGAGCAAGAGTAGGAGGAGTAGGAGGAGTAGGAGGAAAAGGAGGAATAGGAGGAATAGGCGGAGTAGGCGGAGTAGGCGGAATAGGAGGAGTAGGAGGACTAGGAGTAGGAGGAGCAGGAGGAGTAGGAGGAGTAGGAGGAGTAGGAGGAGTAGGAGTAGGAGGAGTAGGAGTAGGAGGAGTAGGAGGAGTAGGAGGACGAGTAGAAGTAGGAGTAGGAGTGGGAGTAGGAGCAGGACGAAGAGGAGGAGGAGTGTGGAGTGTTGTATGAAGTAATCTATCAGAGTGCTCCCAAGCAACGCTTCCAAACATCGGACAAATTGCACAAGCAGTAGTGGAGGAGGCAGCCGCGGATGCTACTCAGCTTTGCTGGCTTTACTACGAAACTTTTTCAATTTAACTGCCACTCTCCCGCACAAAGCCGATAACATCAGAGAATCCTAAGAACCTTGCATATTGACCTCCCCCCTGTCCCTCCCCTCCACAAACCAGCGAATCCTATGAACCTTTCAATATACCCCCAAACCCCAAATTGATACTATCAATTTACGCTGATTTCTGGCCCTGGTCTGCCATGGTCTGCCTTTGTTAAACAAGCAAGACGTGACTCACGCCCTGCTCCGCAATGGATACAGCTCGAAGGCCTTATCACGGTAAGGTCATGCTATTCGGCCAGTCGGGCTCCTCGGTATGGTATCGTAATCACCACCGTTATCACATGTTTTGGCATTTTTCGGAATTCGTACTGTAGCCATCCCATGTGCTGTCAAAGGTTGGGCACATTTCTGCCGACGGGACCTTCATCCACCGACCAAAACGACACGGACACCGACCGGGACACGACTGGGACCGCGACCCGGACAACACTGGACCACGACCGGGACCCGAAGGATACAATCACAACACCGACTAAAACACCGACCAGGCTAAAACGACGTGCACAGGACGGGAACACGACAAGGACATGACAGAAGCACCACCGGCACGCCGATAAGAACCGACCAGGACACCAGAGGAACTCGACCGGACGAGAGAGACAGGACCAACTGGGACACCACTGGAACAGGACCCGGACTCCGACCGGGACACTGAGACTGATCCGCGACAAAGATCAAAAACATCGACCACAACACCGACTAAAACAATGAGACTCCGGGACAACTTCCGAAACACCGACCAAAACGAAACGGACACCGCCGAGGACACCGATCGGAACACGGGACGGGACGCGACCGAGACACCGACGGCACCAGACCTTTGGTGGCTCTCTCGAGAATCGCAGTAGCTGGTCCGTTGACGAGGTAAGCGACGGACACCAAACTACTGGAAAATTGCGGCGTGCGCAGCACTACAGGGCTTGTGGGTCGATCTTACCTGTCGCGGCTTCACGGCATCTTGGGATGTGAGAGCCCCGTGAACTTGAAGTATCTTCCCGTGCTGGACGTTAAGCGACATGAAAAGCCAGCCTTTGGGCTTGTCGACTCCCCGGCCACCTCGCCACAACAACGCACACCGAATGCTGACTCGATCTGACTCGTGCAGCGCTTTGCTCCTAGTAATCCTTCCGCAGCTTCGTTCGTGGGTTCGTTCTCAGAATTCTTGTTTACGCTGCTTTGAAACTTTGGGCTTCGAGACTCTCAGAGAGCTCAGCTCCCAGCTTCGGACCCGGTGCCGGACTCCGAGGGCGCCCGCAATCGGCTTTTTGCCTCCCATCTTTGGTGATCAAAATGGGCGCATCGACTCATCCGTGTCGGAAGTTCGGACCAGCACTGGGACATCTTTGTGACTTTTACGGTTTAGCACGAGAAACTGAGCAGAGAGACTTCGGCTAGGTCCCCAAGCAGTCTTGAATTTCAACTCGAGGGAGGAGGTGCGTCGCATTAAGAGATGGTTGCAGACTCTAAAGTCAGGAGACGATCAATGCCACTCACGCATCATCGCCTCGTCTGCACCCAATGTATGGCACAAGTCATTCATGCCCAACGTGAATGAAAGAAACGAAAAGAACATGAAGGAACAACGACTACTTTCAGCAAGCTTCACCACACTGTTAGCAGCAGAAATGGGCCTGTGCCGTCGCGTCACAGTGCTCTTCAGCAGGTTGTGACACAGCAGTCGCAGAAGCTTGCAGAGCTGTGGGCTCTGCAGCCGGCTGTGCGGTCTCTGACATCGCGGCATGTGCGGCAGACGTGGCAGTTGGTTGTGTGGCAGCAACAGTGGCAGCTGGCAGTTTGGACTTGGTCGGTGTGAGATTGGGCTGTGTGGTATTTGGCGGAGTGCCGTTGGGAAGTGTGGCAGCCGTCTGCGTGGAAGCAGCGGGCTGCACTGCAGCCGCCTGCGTGGCAGCGGGCTGCGTGGCAGAGGCCTCTCAGGCGGCACTCCACGAATGCATGCGTTGGGCTTTGCCAAGACTTTCCCTCCGAATCCAGGTCCCGAACTGGGCTTTTTGTCTGCGTAGGCGTGCCGGAATGTGGCGTTGACCTTATCGCAGACAGTGCGGCCCTGCTGGTCGTCAGGTGCGCTCGTTGATTGACGCTTTTGACTTTAAGGACTGCACGGATAAGAATGCTGATATGGCAGCGGCTGCCCAAACGAAGGCGGATGTCCTGCGATCGTCATTCATCCGCACAGTTGCATTACTTACTTACTTACTTGCAATCCATTGTGCACCGCTCCACATTGTGTCATGCGGCAGGTCCATAAGGGTAGTGTGCTCCACCTGGGGGCGGAGTATAAGGAAGCGGATATGGTGTCGGCTGGGAAGGCCTCAGCGATGATGCCGCCGCATCACACACATGCTGCATCACGCTCCAGAACAAGCACAGTATGGCCTTTGCAAAGACCTTCAAGACCAAGGTGCAGACGGATATGGATATGGATGATGCTGGTATGGGTATGGCGGCAGGCCTCAACCGATGAGAAGACGGGGCCGATACGCTTTCCAAGGAAGACTCGAGGTGGAAACCATATCCTGCAGAACTCGGATCCGTCACGGGCGGTGGCGGTGCCTCAAAAAACGAGGCAAGACCTAGGACCGTCCTGGCTTGCAAGAATGGACGTCAATCTGGCTGTGGCCTGGTAATACATTGGTGCAGCTTGCTGTGCCTCAGTTTCTGCAAGAATCCCATACACTAGCAGTTCTGTCTAACACACACATCTTAATCAATGTTGCTCAACTTGGATCTGAATGATCTGAGAGCCCAATTGCGATCCTGTGAAGTGTCTAGCCAAGGACGCAAATGAGATGAAGCATGATCAAATACAAGTAACACACGGATTCTAGGTGTGCCAAATTGCCCGACTATGGCATCCTGTTGACGGTGCTGCAAGGGAAATTTCGGTGGCTTGTGCATCAACCTGGGCCGCCTGCAGGTGAAGGATGCGGGTGTGGAAGACCGTGTAAGGGTGCCGGATCGGTTGGAGGTGCCTGTCGGCCAGAGAGGGCATCAGTCCCATCCCCTTCGTTCGCCTTCACACTGCGAATGCCGTGAAAAAGGCCTGCCCGGGTCCAGGGAGTGCTGGTGCTGGCCTGCAAGACTTGCATCGCCCCTTGTAGAAGCACTGCTCGGGTTGGAAATCTTCACAATGCAACTTAAGGCCAACACGGTGGAACAGGAGGAGCAGCCTGCATAAGATTTACTGCTAGAGCATTTGTTTGTCACGATTGCGATGAGGAAACAGCCGCCTCAGGGGGACCGAGAACAGCCACATTCCTTGCCACTGCAAAAGATGCATTGAAACACCCCTGGCGACTGATCCTAGCAGAAATCAATTGAAGTGGTCCTTGCCACCAGTCGATTCCTTGCTCCCTTGCGGTGATGATCTCGTTCGATGTCGAACTCTACCACCTGCCCAGAGTGAGCCTAAGAGTGTGGAACTACTGTGAAAAAGGAACACAGCCCAGTGCACCGTACTCAGCCCCAGCTGCGCATTCTGGCACTGCGCCTAACAAAGGCGACTTCCGGGTTTCAGAAGAACATACCCCATTGTGCTAAGCCCACCAGCAAGGAGTCACGATGCACGAAGAGATCCCCAGCAAATCTGTCGGAGTTGATGAAGCCCCAGGCCTCATTCATGTGCTGACCGTGGTCAAGATCTCACACATGATCGCTTGCAGAGTATAACTTGGCTCTTGGGCCCGAACGCCTTGGAAAGATCGGATGTACCCGCGCAACCTGCAAGAGTCCGTACGCGAATCTCTGTCAAGTCCGCATAAGTCCGCCAATTGCAGCCTACGGCACTTACTGCACTTACGGCCTGTGGCCAATCCAATCGCCGGGTCTCAGCAAAGCTCGTGTGGTGATTTGCTTCGCCACCTCGAGGCTCTGCACCGGGCACTGCTCCGGCCGTCGGAGATATTCCACATTTCACGAGGGCGATGCTCCCCCATAACATTGGATTGGATTTCACATGACGTGGCAGAAGTCGTGCTGGCAGATTGCTACCCCCTGCTCGCATGCGCGCATAGTGCCACAAACCAAGCTGCGAACCGCCCTTCCACGATCATCCAGGGCAACGTCAAACTCTACAACTTGCCCCTCGGTTGCAGCGAGCAGTCAGGGCTGCAAAAGCAACGCAGCTGGGGGTGGCAGCAAAACACCTCGATGGGGATAGCAAGGCACAAAACCAGCACAGCTGAGTAGATGCAATGCGACATGCTGGAGGGTGACGACAGGCGAGATCCAGGCCGTTCGGAGAATCGGCTGACCATCGGCACCAGTTTCAGAACCCGGCCTGATGTATGCGAGATGGGAGCATAAGGATACGTGAGTTGGGTACACAGCAGCGTGTGCGCGTGCCTCACACCTCCAGCCTGCGAGACTCTTAGCGCCGGTCTCAAGCAAGAGGTTGTCCCGGTGAACGAAGAGGTCTCCATCAAAGGCGGCGGCATTGAGGAAGCCCCAACCTGCGGTGAGAAGCCGACTGTGCCAGAGGCTCCAGGGGTCTGCAGTGGTCTCCGGGCTTCGAGGCCCAGGCGCTCGGCGAAACGCCTTACGTAGCCCCGGTGCCGCTGGCCAAGAACATCGTATGGCCTCTGGAACTAAGACTCGAGGCAGTGACCATCCTATAAAGGGTGCAGGAGAGCCAGAGAACATGGGACGGCGATGGACATTCTCTCCGAACCCAGCTGGGCTAGTGGCTTTCTGCCCAGGACCGGCTTTACAGCTACGGCCACGGCTTTGCCGTTCTCGTCGGCCTGAACATCGAACCTGAGCTCAGTAATTGCAAAGCCGCAACAACATGTCCAATCAAGCGAGTGCCTTTCCTACATGTGCTCACATGAAACCAAGGATGCTACTCGACTCCTTCGTTCTCATGAAGGGGATGAGCCTGCACGTGAAGTGGCAACAGTATGCATAAAAAGCCCTGACACAATCGAATTCGAAGTCCGAGGATCCGAGGATCTGACCTGAAACTCCGGCATGATTCGATCTATCCTGAACATCAGCTCGCCCTCGAACATGTGACCTGAAACGGCCGCAGGGCAGGGCAGGCAATGCGACACCCGCTGCTCCGCTGCTCCGCTTCTTGCAGCCGCGCACTTTTCACCATGCCGTAGCCACTGACAGGAAGGTACTTCGTCACGGAGCCAACAAGCCTTTCGACAAAACGATTCTTCTTTCCAACTCGTAGAGGTTTGCAGCATCAGTGAGAGCCTTTCTTGCTTCAAGTCAAGTGCGGACTTGACAGGTAGCCTGCGCTGCCGCCCGCTGTTCGAAAGCAAATGCTTCTGCCGGGAAACAGGCCGGCTTGACGTGATCCCACAGAAGGCTTCTTCTGGCGGCCTTAATCTGACCAACGGATAGACCTAAAAAATGTCTCCAACCCAATCTGACCTTTCGCAGAACATCACAAAACCTGCCAAACAGGTGCGCTTCGCCTGTTCTTGCCTTCAGGGTGCGCAGGGGCTGGGACGAGGCAGACGGGTGCCATTCCGGCAACACGGAGCTCCGGTCAAAGTCAGTCATAAAACATGCACAGCCATTAAGGCATCAACTCGCCATCCTCAGGTCCTCGACAAGAAAGGCATAAACCAGAGAGACTGACTTTGTCTGTCTGCCAGCCTCTGCAGATCATGCCTCAGCTACATGCTGCTGCAAGTGCTCGGTTTTTGGGACGCGGTGTAAGTAGAGGGCTCTCTGTCACTGCACCGGGCCTGGGCTTTTAGGCTCAGAGTCTGATTTCTCGTTCGAGGGCCGCTGAGCCGCTGGCGGCACCGGGCCTGCGTACCGATCGACCTCGACGGGAAAAGATTTTTCGTTGCGGCATGTTGCGCCACAAGGACTTTTCCGAACGGCCTGAATCATGACAGACTCGATGGTGTTCATGTGCACTACTTGAAGCGTGTCCGCGGTGCCTGGCTTTGTCAGATGCAACTGGGTTAAAGTACTGAGCATTCTGGAACTGGCAGTAAACAGGCAGTTGCCGCAGACTGCACCTTGGTTGGCATGAGCCTCGGCGTGCACTTACATGCAACACTGTCACGTGTTTCGAGCGTCTGAAAAGACTTCTCACCTGCATTTTGCATCTAAGTCTGTTGCTTGCTCTGCATCTTTGGACTGCTGGCCGCCTGCGGTCAAAGTAGCCAAAGCTGCATCAGCCGCCTGATCATGTAGCCACATTTGGCCGAGCACAAATCAGTCGGCTTCGGCATGACGGAAATGCTTTGCATACCTTTGCATCTCGGGCCGCGACCATGACGACAGTTGACAATGTACTGCGACCGAAGGCGAAGCCTGTGTGCACAACCCAAGCCACACCCAAGATCTGGTGCCATCTCAGACTCAGTCAGACTCAGTACTCTCCCCGCACGCGCGAGGTCAGCGGCAGAAACGCCTTCATGAGACTTCGATGTCACAGCATATCTTGACAATGCAGATGCTACCCCTGTGAGCCTTCTGGCCATCAACGCCAACCCTTGCCCTGCCCGATGCTCATGGACAGGACCTATGGGTGAGACGCAGCATTGCCTGAACCAACCAGCCCGCAGGAGATCGCGTGCAAAACAACTTGCACAACACAGTCAAGCAAAACAGCAGTTTACCCATGTGTCCAAGTACTAAACAAAATGTGTGAAACAAGCAAATCTTAGAAAAACCTCCACATGTTTCTGATGCGATGCGAAAAGAGAGCTTTGCCGTACGCAACGCAAGCAATGGATCTGGATCTGACGAAGTGCACTAATGGACCCTCGAGGAAAGTTATCTCTACGACACTGCGTATCTTGGCCAATCATACAATCCGTTCATGGACCCGCAGTTTTAGAAGAATTCAACCAGCATTCCTCTACTCATACCCGAAGCAGTACCAGCCCCGGCATTTTGGATGGCATCGCACCTAGTTCATGCAAATCCACTTGCAAGTCCAGAGTGCATGCGTTTGTTTTGCACATCCAGTGCGACTCCGGCGTTGGAATTGCTGTGGCTTGTATCGGGCTGCAAGGCAGCATTTGGGGTCCACGGACGGCATCGGATTCTGGAGTTGTCGTTGTCGATACAAAACTTAGGATCCTTTCGAGATTCCCGTTGTTTGGGGTTTCACCTAACTGATATGTTTATATGCAACAAAACAATTAGATGCATGCGCATCGTTTTACTTGAGCCAAACGACGGCTTGCAGGTATAAGTTAGCTACATCTTACACTTTGGGGCCTGAGGGATTTATGAGGTTCAGGGTTTGGGGCCTAAGGGGTTAAGACCAGACCAGCTTAAAGACCAAACCCTAGACAGAACAGGAACCTTGAAGACCAAACCCTACACCAGACTGGGACCTTAAACCGGGGACAGCCTACCCTCGACCTTCAAGCCGAAGCCCGAAGCCCTGCGGATTAACTCATTTCTAGTGCAACCACTGCTCCGAAACTCACAAGGCCCAAAAAAATTCAAAATGCACCAAAGCACCAATCAATAGTAGCAGCAGCAGCAATGGTAAAAGAAGTAGTAGTAGTAGTAGGAGTAGTAGGAGTAGTAGGAGTAGTAGGAGTAGTAGGAGTAGTAGGAGTAGTAGGAGTAGTAGTAGTAGTAGGAGTAGTAGGAGTAGTAGTAGCAGTAGTAGTAGTAGTAGTCGTAGTAGTCGTAGTAGTAGTAGTAGCAGTAGTAGTCGTAGTAGTAGTAGTAGTGGTAGTAGTAGTAGAAGGGATAGTAGGGATAGTAGTAGCAGTAGTAGCTGTAGTAGCAGTAGCAGTAGCAGTAGCAGTAGTAGTAGTAGTAGTAGTAGTAGTAGTACTACATAGTATAGTAGTCGTAGTAGTAGTCGTAGTAGTAGTGGTAGAAGTAGCAGCAGTAGTAGTACGGTGTATTGGGAAAAGAGGTCCGATATTCGACCAAGAACACGCAGTCAATCCCTTGCCACCACAAAACAATAGGTTCACGGGCATGCGGTTGTGAACCCATCAGTTTGCACCCCTCCCCGGCAACGGCCCCGCAGCTCCCCTCACACCCAAAAAAAAGTTTCGGCAAATTAATTTGCCCCTCTGCCCCTTCCCCCCTCCCCGGCCCCAAAGCCACCACACACCCACGCAGAAGCTGATGCTCATGATGCTTGCCCGCCCCGTTCCAAAATAAAGACTGATGCCCATGCGCTCGTCGGGTGCCCGTAACCCTAAAAGAACCATAAGCCGTAAAACCGCCAACAGCCTAATCCCTAAAAGCCGTAAAACCCTAAAACCTAAACCCTAAACACCCTAAACCTTGCAATACTGATACTAACACTAACGCTAAGAACAATACTAATGCTAATGCTAGCTATAACTACTACTAGCTACAGGCCGTAAACGCTAGCCCTAGACCCGTCAACCGCACGTGCCGGGCACGCCTAACCCTAAACCCCAAAACCCGAACAGCCTAAACCTTAAACCCTAAACCGTAAGACCCCAAACCCTAAACCCTAAACATCCGAAACGCTGTAATACTAATACGGATACTAATACTAATCATACCAATGCTAATACTGGTCCTAACAATGGATACTAACCGCAGACCCTAAACCCTAACCCGAAACCCGTCAACCGCGCGCGCCGGGCACGCGTAACCCTAAACCCTAAGCCGTAAAACCCAACAGCCTGAACCCCAACCCTAAACATAAACCGCGAAACCTTAAACCCTAAAAATCCCTAAACCCTATAATATTGATATAAAAACTGATTATAGCTACTATCTACGAGCAAACACTAAACCCGTAAACCCACACGCGCCGAGCGCGCGTAATCCTAAACCGTAAAGCCCCAACAGCCTAAACCCTATACCGCGAAACCGCAAACCCTAAAAGCCCTAAACTCCATAAATGGTTCAAATGGTGCAAGTGGTGCAAGTGGTCCAGTTGGTTCAAGTGGTGCAAGTGGTGGAAGGGCTGCAAGTGGTGCAAGATGACAAGATTGCAAAATAGCCTCACCCCCACAAGTGTGCATACTACCAAGATTGCAAGATTGCAAATTGAGCAACCTTATGGGCAATCTTGCCCCCCAAACCGGCAAGCAAAATAACAAAATTAGAAACTTCTTGGCCATTTGGAGACCCCCCAAGATTGACAAGATTTGCAAGATTGAGCAAGATGACCAAGATGGGCAAGATGGGCAAAATCTTGGTCCCAAAAAGCGCGCTTTGTTTCCCAGAAGAATGTGGTAGTAGTAGTAGTAGTAGTAGTAGTAGTAGTAGTAGTAGTGGTAGTGGTAGTCGTCGTCGTCGCGTAGTAGTAGTAGTAGTAGTAGTGGTAGTCGTAGTAGTAGTAGTAGTAGTAGTAGTAGTAGTTGTTGTTGTTGTTGTCGTAGTAGTAGGCCTAGTAGTAGTAGTAGTAGTAGCAGTAGTAGTAGTAGTAGTCGTGGTAGTAGTAGTAGTAGTAGTAGTCGTAGTAGTAGGAGTAGTAGTAGTAGTAGTAGTAGGTAGTAGCAGTAGTAGTACTAGTCGTCGTCGTCGTAGTAGCAGCAGCAGCAGTAGTAGTAGTTGTTGTAGTTGTGGTAGTAGTAGTAGTAGTAGTAGTAGTAGTAGTAGTAGGTGGTAGTAGGTAGTAGGTAGTAGGTAGTAGGTAGTAGGTAGTAGGTAGTAGGTAGTAGGTAGTAGGTAGTAGGTAGTAGGTCGTAGTAGTAGTAGTAGTAGTGGTAGTAGTAGTAGGTGGTAGGTGGTAGGTGGTAGGTGGTAGGTGGTAGGTGGTAGGAGGTAGGAGGTAGGAGGTAGGAGGTAGGAGGTAGGAGGTAGGAGGTAGTAGGTAGTAGGTAGTAGGTAGTAGGTAGTAGGTAGTAGGTAGTAGGTAGTAGCAGTAGTAGGTAGTAGGTAGTAGGTAGTAGGTAGTAGGTAGTAGGTAGTAGGTAGTAGCAGTAGTAGTAGTAGTAGTAGTAATAGTAGTAGTGGCAGTGGTAGTGAACCTCCAATTCCAGTCTGGCGTTTGCTCGAATCGCGGGTGCTTGAATCGCAGTGATCGAATTGTGGCCAAAGCTCGAACCGCGATTTTGCATGGGATTGGGCAATGATGCTGCATGTCATTGAATCCACGCCTTTCCAAGCTGCCCAAACATCCATGGTGCATAGACCACATCGTCCGATGTGCAGCAACAGAGGGATCGAATCGAAGACAATGACACACTTTCGGAATAAAGGCTTGCTTCAAAGCACCGTTGTTCGGCACGCTTTGGTGACACCTACATGACTAGAAAACGCCGCGGGTGCTTTTCCTGGGTGTTCCAGATGGCCTGATTACCAGGCACAAAAGAAGCACTGGCAAAGATGGCGCGAGAACTGCGGCACAGGCCCCAAGGCTTCCAGTCGAGCAACTTCTCGCGAAAGCCGGCAGGCTTCGACGGCTCGGGCCTGTTTCAGCAACGGCACGTGCTTTCACACATGTCATGCAACAACCACAGACGCGCCCTCGATTGAGCATGCTCTGCATGTTCGTTCTCCGGGAACGATCCAATGTCTTCAACACCGAAACCAAATTTGCGAAACTTTGCATGCTTTGAAAGCGTCCTGTGTAGCAGGTGCTGCTTGGACGCTTGTCTGCCTGTGTACCGAATGACTTGGACGAGCCCGAACAAATTGGAATGTGACGTACCGCCACACAAAAAAACCTCTTGCTGTGGATACATTAGCCCCACCGTCCTCAGACAGGACCGTCTTTGCAAGACTTCCATGACTGTCCAGCAGTCGCCTCTTCGACGCAGGACGCACCGTAACAACCTGAAGAACAAGAACTTGCAACTGTGGTATCGGATTTGGCGGAACTGAGTGGATTGTTCCGGACTCTCTCACCAGAAACAGCTCAGTCGATATCCTGTCGAAGATTCGGCCTGTCACACAGTTCAACGACTAGGCAAGCAGAGAAGCGAAGCTCACCAGGCAGCACCTGCAACCAACCACTTCCTTGAGGATGTCTTGACCATCTCGAGTAGCAGCCTGCGAATGCTGTCCAAAATTGTCGAACACCTGCTTAGAACAAGACCGGTAACTGGAAGGACCTGCACCCAACCTTCCACTGGATGTGTAATCCTTGCATGCAATGGCTTGCCATCTTTTGAAACCTTTCGTTTATGCGAGGTTCAACCACCGCGTGGACACTTCTACAAGACAAGATCAAGGGATGTGAAGAGAGGTGAGTTTGATCTTCGTGATTAATGCATGCATTTCTGGAACTGTTTCGCTTGTGATCTTCGAAGACAGCCTGTGTATCTATCTGTTTTATCCACTTTGTGCAAAGCTTGGGAAACGCTTCCAACTCGGAGACCAGCACACATACATCATCTGACGTCATACCGACTTAGTCAATGCAGTTGTGTTCGTGCGAAACGAGTGCAAAACACGAACGGAGAAAGCACAAACCAATGGAACTAATCTGACCAGCCGTCGGTCCGGGACAAGCATCACAACGTGCAAGACGGACGAAAAGTGATCCGATGCAACCAAACCGCCCCTCTCTGCATGGCATTTGCAGCATCCTCCCAAACCTCTCCAAAACAATTCACCACGCCCGCCAAATGACAACTCACTGCTTGAGGGGCTCGCATTCTCCGGTTCTGCCGTGTGCTGCACAAGCTTACATGATTCCCGCTTGATGACTCAAGACTTGACCCAGAGTCCTAGAAGTGTGAGGAATACTTTCGTTCATGTGCCAAACCTGGGATTGATGGTTGGCGTAGCATGATTTAAGTCCACAAGCCCCGATCCTCGACAGAGGATTCACAGACAGTAGAGCCGAAGCCTCAACCAAAGCCTTTTCAAGGATAGAACTTATTCCATCTATGCATGCTGCTTCAAGCAGGTTCAACTTTTGGAGCTGGAGTTCTTGTCAGATGCGTAGGGCCCGGGCTTCAGCCAGCGACCTTGGCGAGGACCCATTCCTGCCATGACCTTAAGATTAAGAGAGCTTCTCATCTGGAACCTGAGACGCCTTCGCAGCTCCCACGCCTCGTCGTGCACGCGAAGCATGAAGATCGGTGCGTCGCTGCGGTCGGCCCTCCCAGGTCCGCTCTCAACGCCTCGGACTTTCCAACATCCAACGCAACACCTTCGCAGCTCGCCCTCAGCGCTGCCTAGGGAGGTCCCTTCGTAGCCAGCAGGCGGCCTTGTGGATGCAAGAAGGCCCAAGGTCCTCTGGTCCTCTCCTCTTTTATCTTCCTTCTTGCGTAGATCGGTCTGGGCCAGGCCCGGCGCCGCACGCGGAGTCTCGGAACATTCTGCATCACCTTCGAGGAATCGCAGATGGAAGGACGGCATCCGACGGCTTTAAAAGACCCTCCGAGAGGCTCACGGATGTCACCTCGAGATCCTGCACGGCTTTAAACTACGGCAGCGTGTTGGAGATTGCTTGCGACTCTTCCTCTGTGCATTGCTGCCTGGGCGTGCACTTGAATGGAGCTTTGCATCGGCGACGCAGCATGGGCATTGACCTCCCAAAACAAACAACCCATATGTCTTTGGTGGCAGTCCCATACTGACATATACTGACGTGCCAATGCCAGAAGGCAGCAGCGACGTAAGCTGTCGACACGTATGGTTACCCCGCTACCTGAACAACACCAAAGAAAACTGAAATCAAGTCGGACCAAGCAGACTGCACAGGAATTGCAGCTTGAAAACAGGAGCTCCATCTTTTGGTGCACTTCTTGGCCTCGCCGCAACTGACATGAGGTTCTGACGATGTCCGCAGGCATCTTGTCAGCCTGAGCCCTGAAGCTCGGTACAGCGACTTCATCTTATCCGACCGACGTCAATGTTCTCGAGGTAGTGCGTTCATTCGCAAATGACCACGTCCATGGAAGCATGAAACTGCCGGGTCTGCAAATACCATCTGCAGCAGTCGCTCAGGCATAGAGGAACATCTCCAGCGAAGCCGCGGACATTCAACTTCCGGAGTCCAGAGCTTGAGTGAAGATTCCGGACTTCAGATCACGCCGTACGGATGTCCATTGCCGAACCCGCCCATTCATGCACACCTGCTAAGTTGTTTGGCGAACCCGAGCCGTCAACGACAATGCAGCAAACTCGTTCCTTCACATTCTGCAAACTTTCTACTCTCTACTAATCAAACTGCAAAATGCCACGCTGAGATGCGTATATACCAGGCATAGCCGTGTCCAAAGCGCCGAAGCAAACACCTTCGCAATGTAACAAACAACTCGAGCAAGAGACGCCGAAGTAGTTGCCGACAGCATGTGCTATCTTTGCCCACTCAACCAAGATGCCCATGTTGAAGTGAGCATCCGTGTCCACGAATTTTTCTGGAAGCATTGCGCCGGTCAGACAAATTCGCTTGGTGGCCAGATTTCCTCGAAAAAGCTCCACACATCACGCACATGGCAACGTCCAATGCTCTCATTACTCAGGACCCTTCAGCCCATTGGCCCCATGCAGTCCATAAGTCTATACGCATGTGCAAACAGTTAAGAACACTGACTTTATCACATCCGCCGAGGCCACAGGCCCAGGCACATTGGGGGTTAACTCAGGCACCCTCCACCTAATCTTCCTCCCTGCAGTCCGAAAGTTTGGAACCAACCGCTTTTTGCAACCATTTCCCACCCGCCCGGCCCCGTCCCCCCACGGCCCCCGACCTTTTCCTGCTGTTTTTGGGTTTTTGGGCCCCCACNCCCCGCTCCTTCCGCTGCCCCCTTGCCCCCCTCCCTCCCACCTTCCGCTCTGCTCTTTCACATTCTGTCACCGTGCTGGTCTCCGGCAAGCCGAGGCGGGCAGCGTAGCGTTGAAATTAAGACATGTTTGAGGCATTAGTCAGGCACAGTCCTGCGCGATGGCCCAAGTAGCAGGCCGTTTCGACTAAGGTGTCGGTGCCGTGGGTTATGATGATCTGCAGGAGGTCTTGCTTCCAAAGCGAGCGCTCTGCGGTTGCAACTTGCACATCTGACAGCAGTAGCAATGTGGCCTGATCGCCAGGCCATTCCTTCAGACAATGCTCAAACGCCTGCTAGTGGCTGCAAATGCACAAACAACAAAAACAAAATCGTTTCTGCTGATCTCTGGAAACTTGATCTAGATTACGTACTGGGACATGTCTAAGGCCTCCACCTCGCAAGCCTTTAAGATTTGTGATCGATCTGTGTCCGAAATCTCCTTCGGCAGTTCCACATGTGTTTTTGCATGTAGCGACACCCTGCGGCTGCAACCATGATGCTAAAGTGTCCTGCGAGTCTTTGGCACAAACGCTCTGGACCTCAAAGCTGAATCCTGGAACAGTCGACCCCGGCAACCCCCGTCAACTGCCCGTGCTCACACCATCTTCTTTGAGAAAGCTGAGTAAGCAATGGTCGGAGAAATAACTTGCGCAAATAGCACAACATGATGCCAATGACCAGCAGTCCACCCAGAGAGGCCCTGGCCCTGCCTGCCGGAAAGATTCGGTCCAAAATCCTGGAACGTGGTTGTAAACAAAGCAAGCGGAGTGCATGGACCCTGGACCATGACAACAACTGCAGCTAGGCACCGACCAGCTGCGGGATCTCCGATCTCGAAGCCCCAGCCACCCGTCACTCGAGGGTACGCCTGCAGGCAGACCTATCCTGTCTCGGCACCACTTTAATGATCCTGCTGCTGCTTTCCGCTACTGCTATTGCCACCACCACCACCACCACGACCACGACCCCAACCACGACCACGGCTACTACCAGGACCAGGATCAGGAACACGACTGTGGATAAGGCTACTGCTACTGCTGCTGCTGCTACTACGACGACGTCAGCTTCGCGCTGATTTCGTGTGACTTGGAAGGCCAGGGCCAGGGCGGCATCCTGGAAGAAATCCTCCCTCTGTGCATGCTGAAGTGATGCGGGATCAGAGAGCCGCAGCCGCGCAAAAGCCCACTCTACAATGAAAGCAATGCATGGGTCTTCACTCTCGGTCTATCTCTAGCAGCACCAGCTTGCTTCGAAAGGTGGGGAAGCTTCCACAGCCCTCGAACTTGCACTGGCACATGAAGGCAAGAGACTATGTGAGCCGAGCACAGAGGAAAAGAGATCGAACAAAGTGGCACCTCTTTCGCGCATGAATTAACAGTGGACGGAGCTGTGGCGAGATCTTTGACCGCTTGTAGGTTCGAAACAGTCGAGAGTAAACCCTTCCAATCCCAAGCCCTCCCTCAGGCAGCTCTGGAGATCACCTGCTTCGGAGATCGGAGATGAAACAGCTGGGATGAGAGGAAACCTGCTCAGACCTTGCTGCAGCTAAATGCACGGCGGCCGTGGACAGACAAGAGTCCATACACTGGACGACACCGATTTGAGAATTCTGCACGAATCTGGATATTTCACGCTGGCATGACATGTTCCTCATGTGTCTTACGGATTCTCGTTGTACACTTTTCCATTTGGGTGGTGGTACCAAACTGCAAACTCCCGCCGATTCATGCAGAGCAGTGCAGGAGGTGGTCGCAGCAAGAAGCAGCCGTCGTTTAAAGACTATGCCGGTAGCAGGGCAAAAAGTCGCTCATTCCGTACTGGGAACTCTTGACATGAAAGCTGGTGGGACGTCAAGACTACTAGACTATTTCGTAAGTCGCGATTCAGTCTAGCATCCAGATGCACACGCGTGTGCAAGATAGTGTGCAAGATGGAACTAAGCAGCTCAGGGAACAGACCCAAGCACAGTATGCGTCGATCCCTAGATAGTGATAGACGACCACGACGACCACTTTGATCAGGACGACCGCACCAAAACCACAACGAGACGCGACGAAATTTTCAGGAGATCCCGGGAGAGGAGACTGCCGACCACCACGAAACCACCGCCAAACTGCTTTCCTCAAGTGGCGCGATTGTGATTTAGGAGCACGGCGCGTATGCTTCCACCCACATACAGGCGGGATTCAGGAGGACGGCAAAGATGCCTTCTACCAGCCAAGCATTCGCAAGATGAGTGCTCGAGGTCAAAAGGTGGCCCATGTATTGGACTTTACAATGAATCTGCCTTTTCGGCGGAGTGTTTTCAGCATTTTCTGTGTAAAACCCAGCTCGCGCGTGTAGAACGTGCACCGTGCAGCCGGCCCGGGGAACGTTTTCTCTGCCACACGGCTCCACTTACCAGTTGTCCCTGCTTCTCAAAACCTGAGAATGTGTACAACACTGGCGGGCGAAAAATGGTCCACCCACACCAATGCACGGCATGCGCACTTGCACAAAAGGGAACTGTGGTGGCAAGCCTTCCTTGTGTTACGTGTGCGACGCCAGTAGAAGTGATTGGTTGGCCTACTAAGCGACGAGCAGGCAGCAACCAACGGAAAGATAAAAAGGATCGAAAGGGGTCTGTGTGTCTCTATTGCACAGCTCGGAGCCACACAGACACAGGAGGAGAGTTAAAGGCCTTGTCAATCGTTCCACCGGTTGCGATAACCAAGATGCATGGCCTCAGGAAATGTGTGCAAGTCCCGTGTACGGACACTGTCCTTCTTCACCGAGCTGTACTTCCACTGTCATTTCTACACTCATAACTGAGGCTGATGCTCCGCACGACCTTGGAGGTGGCCTCTTCGAATCAGAAGCAGGTCTTTTGCTGTGTCATGACATTTGCCTGACCGAAGCACTCAATGACTGGAAACTGGCCTGCCATCTGCACCCGACGACTCAGGGTCGGTGAACAAAGTTCCCACTTCACCAGAGTTGCACCAAGCCCAAGAAACACGGACAGAGATGGGATGATCTTGCAACGTCCACCCATCCATCTCATTATACCAGCTAGTCTCGCCCTGTCTGAGCCAAGCACAGCATGCAAGCACCCAGCATGAACCACTTTGGCCAGAAACTGTGTTTTAGAAATCTAATGTAGGAACTGGATTAACAAATTCCCGATTAAACGGGTCCGTTCCGGGCGTAAGGGTCAGATTTGTATGACTTTTAATTGAACCCCAAATAAGGGTCATAAAACTCAACATAAAAACCCCCGATTAGATGGGCTCGCCTCCCCCGGACCAAAAAATCTATTGAGTTTCAATTGAACCCCAAATAAGCTCCATACCCCCCCGATTAGAAAGGCTTGCCCCGAGAGCCCCATCCGAATCCCTTAAACTTTTAAGATAGCCCCCAATAAAGCTTAAAGCTTCCCACCCTCCGCCTTTCATTAGTAAGGCTTCAAGATTACCACCCTTATTAGATAGGATCGCCCGTAAAGCCCGTATTTTTTTAGTTACCCCCCTCCTCCAATAAACCCTAAAGATTACCACCCCCAATTAGAGGGGNCTTCAAGATTACCACCCTTATTAGATAGGATCGCCCGTAAAGCCCGTATTTTTTTAGTTACCCCCCTCCTCCAATAAACCCTAAAGATTACCACCCCCAATTAGAGGGGGCTGCCCCCCCGAGTCCCAAACGAATCCCTCCAAATTTTGAGATACCCCCAATATTAAGGCTTAAACCTTACCAACATTGACTAGACAGGATCCCCACAGTCCCCAAAATTTTCGAGCCTTATAATATAAGCTTTCGAGATTACCACTCCGATAAGATAGGAGCGCCCCTTGCTGTCAGTAAATTTTACCCCCTAACAGACTACTCGACAAATAAAGGAAGCTGCGGAGGCCTGATTAGAAGGGCCCGTCCCCGCGTGTAGTCCGATGTGGCTCTGGGTTTGCCAAAAGCAATCATCAGGAAAGCTTTGCACGTGGCTCTGGGATTGCAAGAAAGCTGACTCCACGATTAAACAGGGAAGCGGCAGAAGCCTGATTACAAGGGCCCGTCCCGGGTGCGCGGTCCGATGTGGCTCTGAGTTTGGAAGGAGCAATCATAAGGACAGCTCTGCATGTGGCTCTGGGCTTGCCAGAAGCAATCACAAGGCAAGCTCTGCTGCCGGCCAGGCCTGGTTAGAAGGGCCCGTGCCCGCGTGCGGTCCGATGTGGCTCTGGGCTTGCCGAAAGCAATCATCAGGAAAGCTCTGCATGTGGCTCTGGGATTGCAAAGAATCACAAGGAAAGCTCTGCTGCCGGCCAAACCGCGGAAGCCACCAGAAAGTACAGATTTCTTTATCAAAGGCCTCTTAAAGAATGCGATTTCACAAGTTCTGCGCGGCTATCCCCTTTCAGTGGCTTACTCCACAATTAAAGAAGGAAGCTGCGAAGGCCTGATTAGAAGCGCCCGTCCCCGGCGTGCGGTCGCAAGTGGCTCTGGGTTTGCCAAAAGCAATCACAAAGCAAGCTCTGCATGTGGCTCTGGGTTTGCAAGAAGCAATCACAAGGAAAGCTCTGTTGCCGGCCGAACCGCAGAGGTCTCCAGAAAGCAAGGATTTTTTTATCAAGGGCCTTTTAAAGAATGCGATTTCACAAGTTCTGCAAGGCTATCCCCTTTCAGTGGCTTACTCCACAATTAAAGAAGGAAGCTGCGGAGGCCTGATTAGAAGGGGGACGGCGTGCGGTCGCAAGTGGCTCTGCGTTTGTCAAAAGCAATCATAAAGAAAGCTCTGCATGTGGCTCTGGGTTTGCAAGAAGCAATCACAAGGAAAGCTCTGCTGCCGGCCAAACCGCAGAGGTCTCCAGAAAATAAAGATTTCTTTGTCAAACGCTTAAAGAATGCGACTTCAGGAGTTCTGCAATTCTATCCCCTTTCGGTGGCTTACTGCACAATTAAAGACAGAAGCTGCAAAGGCCTGATTAGAAGGGCCCGTCTCGGGTGTGGTCCGATGTGGCTCTGGGTTTGGAAGGAGCAATCATTATGACAGCTCTGCAAGTGGCTCTGGGTTTGCAAGAAGCAATCACAAGGCGAGGCCACCAGAAAGTGAGGATTTCTTTATCAAAAGCATCTTAAAGAATGCGATCTCAGAAGCTTTGCAAGGCTATCCCCTTTCGGTGGCTTAACCCACAATTAAAGAGGGAAGCTGCGGAAGCCTGATTAGAGGGCCCGTCCCTAGCCTTATTATTCAAGCTTATTAAAGTTTATTAAACCGTAGTAGTAGCAGCACAACATAAACCATCACTGTTACCACCTGACACGTGCTGAGAAGTGCGGAGACCGGACAAGCATTAATTCGCATGAACGATCAATGATATAGCATGCATTAACTGGAGGCTCAATTGAGCAGTTGCTGACAACCATGCAATCATCCATCCAGCCATCGCAACCATCCAACCTCCTTATTAAAGCTTTGTTAGCTAAGCCTTGAAGCCTTATTATCAAGCTTGATGAAGCTTTACTAAACCCTTATCCAAGGCATATTAAGCGCTTATTAAAGCTTTATTAAGCCTTATTGTACGGCTTCATTAAAAGCCAATATCTACAACCCTCCGCCGGATGTCCCACGAGAGCCGGATGTCCCGCGAGACCCCGATGTGCCCCCCAGACCGGGTGTCCCACGGGAGCCCGATGTCCCGTCACACCCTTGGGTCACCCCAAAATCTCGATTCTGGGTGGGGAAAGGGCCCAAACTGAGCTATGGCCCGATAGTTCAGTGGGCGGGCGGCTGGCTCAGAAGCCGTTCTGGGGAGGGTCGCGGGCTCAATCCCCGAGGGCGTCATTTGGCCCTTTCCCCACCCAGAATGAAAACCCGCCCAAAACCGTGCAAACCCACCCAAACCCACCGAAACCCTCCCAATTGTAGTTGTAGTGATATTCGTCGTCGTAGTAGCATGGAGTACAAGTAGTCGTAGCAGTGCAAACCCACCCTAACCCACCGAAACCCTCCCAAACCCACCCATTCCCATTCCCATTTGCCCATGACCAATGCCCAGATTTAGTGAGTAGTGCTGCCACTACCACTGCAACTGCCGCTACTACTACTACTACTACTACTACTGCTACTACGACAACGACTACTGACTACTACTACCACTACTACTACTACTACTGCTACTACTACTACTACTACTTCTACTAATACCACATTAAAAAAGGCTTTTCCAATCTCATGAGAAACAAGCCTGACCTTTTAAAAAACCCTTAATAATCTTAAGTTTCACAGCCCATATTAGAAGGGAACATCGGTAAGAAAACAATCGTGCCCATGAATAAAACGTACAGTGACCTTGCCCCAAGTAGACGGGATTATCCCCACTGCTGCTACTAGTACTGGATATGTGCTACTACTGTCTTGTTATTGTACTACTACTGTACTAGTACTACTATTGTACTATTGTACTACTGTACTATTACTGTACTACTGTACTACGACTGTACAACTGTAATACTACTGTACTACGGTACTAGTAGTGTACCTGTACTGTACTATTGCACTACTGTGCTATTACTGCACTAGGTAATGTACTACGACTGTACTACTGTACTTGCTAATTTTCTTCAAAGCACTCCCCAATGGACCGAAGTTTGGCTACCCACCCCCAATTAGACAGGCTTACCCGATCTCACCCGAAACAAACCTGATCTTGAATAAACCCTCATGCCCACCCCCCTACTAAAAGGGAACATTCCCAATAAAAATGTCGCACCCATGAATAAAGCTTACAGATTACCCTGCCCCAAAAAGACGGGATTATCCCCACTGCTGCTAAAACTACTGGTTCTGTACTACCACTGTACTAGTACTGCTCTACTCTACTACTACTGTACTACTACTGCAATACGACGCTACTGTACTACTACTGTACTACTACTGTACTACTACTGTACTACTGCTGTACTACTGCTGTACTACTGCTGTACTACTGCTGTACTACTGCTGTACTACTGCTGTACTACTACTGTACTAGTACTGTACTACTACTGTACTACTACTGTACTACTACTGTACTACTACTGTACTACTACTGTACTACTACTGTACTACTACTGTACTACTACTGTACTACTACTGTACTACTACTGTACTACTACTGTACTACTACTGTACTACTACTGTACTACTACTGTACTACTACTGTACTACTACTGTACTACTACTGTACTACCTCTGTACTACACTGTACTACTACTGTACTGCTACTGTACTACTACTGTACTACTGTACTAATCTCTATTAGCTTTCCCGCAAGCAAGGTTCTCCAGACCCCCAAACAAGGTTACCCCCAAAACCCCCCAACAAGGTCTTGTTTCTTTCGGTCCCCGGGGTTTGGGGGGGAGGCGTACGACCTTGTGACCTTGATAACGGGGCGGGGGTTGTTAATCAGGTTCCCACATTACATCGGCACTGGCAAACGCTGTGCCTTCAACCGTCAGGTATGTCACGGAGAACTCGAGGAGATCTCCGCAGCTGCCACTGTGCTGAAACTTTGCCTGCAGCCAGGCAAGCGAAAAGCCGATCTGTGGTACTCTCGAGTATGCCTGTTTCGCAACAAGGAAGGCCTGCCTGGACTGTTGGTGACGGGTGAGAAACTGGATTCTGCAGTAGCACACGCCTCGACGTCACACGATGCACGCCGATTCGCGCTTAAGTTGGGGACACGGTGGATCAGATTGGGCTGTCGGCTCCACCAGTGCCGCGCCATGATCTTCTGTACCTGGCAGGCACTGGCCACCCGGTGAAAGCTTGCATGGGGATTTCATGCCGAAAAAACTCTGGCCTTCCAGCGCAGAGACCACTGGAACAAGCTGCAGGAAGCTTCCTGCTATCGCCTTTCGTGTTCGCGTAGCCACATCTTGGCACCCTTGGAGTATCAATGGCCTGGGCATCGGTCAACCCGCGGATAGACGGGTTTCAGGAGTTCGGCCACAAACGGCCTCCCCGACAAGTTGCAAACAACGACCTGTCCCGAATCCAAGAGAATTACTCGCCTGTTTGCCTGTCTGTGCTGGCTCTCAGCTATGGAGTCACTAGAATCACTAGAGCCTCGTAAAGGCGCTCCTGGCGAAGAGAAGGAACTAAGCTCCGTGGAGCTTTGGCCTCGGGCCAAACGGCGATTCGAGAACTTGAAGACCAAGCGTTCGGGTTGCGGTGGGCCTTTTGGACTTCAAAGATCCACATCGCAAAGTTACTTGGGGATACCTCGCGACAAGGACTTCAGGTACCCCCGCCCAGGTATCCCCCCCATCTTGCTCGGAAAAAAGGGCTCGCACATGCAAGTACACCGAGTCCGTCGTACGGCGATTACAGGGCCTGCGGCTTAACTCTTTTTGGACCAAACATGCAAGATATTGCAAGCTGCCAAGTGCAGCGATCTTAGGCGTGGACTTGCTGTCGACATTCAGAAACCAACCAACTGCTTCGCTCGGACCAACCTGTGCTTCTATCGAGAGGCGTTAGCAGCACACAGTACACTCACAAAATGGGAATCCCCGCTGCCAAGCGAAGCCTGTAGGTAGGGGATACTCCTCGATATCCACGAAGCCACAAGTGCAGAAATCTCAGTGACTATCACAGTGAAATGCTCATAAGCCGTCGTCTCCTGATGAAACATCAAGGCCACCTTGCGGCTCAATCATCCACCTGGGCGCTCCCATTCCCTTTCAGAACATCACAAGTCTCACACATCATCTCTGCAGCGAAAGCACTCGGCAGCAGGGACGTTGTCATCATCTCGACAGCCAGAGGAAGATGATGTTTATCACAGACTCTGGAGAGAATTCCGCTGCCTTTCCTAACGATGACGCTGTGACACCGCTGCGAATCTTCCGCCTATCACGAGAGCATGTTGCGTTTTGCAAAGAACTCCAGCCCACAATCATTATTTTGAGCTGTCGGCAACATCCAGAAGCCAGCCGCTTGTCTGACTGAAGTGATTGGACACGAAACGAATCAAAAACCTGAGCCAGTTTGGAGTACTCGCTCAGCGCACTCAGTCAACAATGAAGTCGCATCAAGGCCTCAGGTTTTTCACACCATCTGCAAATTCTCTGCAAATTCAATCTGAACTCCTTGTAGGGTCCAACACTGCGCTTTACACAATCGTGCATTTCGGGCTTGCCAAATCCAATTTTTTGTTGCAATTATTTTTACACACGGCTGTGGCCCGTCGGGAGCATCCATCGGCTGACAGCAAGCAGGAATGTTGGAATGACAGCTGTCCGGCGACGTGAAGCATAGAACATGTGTGGAACTCAAACATATTCAAACTGCGAAAACTGGCTGTAGCAGCTGCAGAAGGACAGCCTGGACAGCCAGTACCGCCAACAGAAAACGCGCCAAGCAGGTACACATGCAGGTGCACAGGTGTCCACTCAGATGAAGACTGAAAGTCGGCGGAGCCCGGTTCCAGCTGCCACTCGCCGCCGGCAAGGCCAGGTCTGTGTGCGCTCACACGAGTCCTTTGAGTTACATGCCGAAAGCCGCAAAGCCGCCCCTTCGCTTCAGCAAGACACTGTGTCCGAGGAACTCACGAAGTGCAGTCTCTTTGGTCTGCTTTGACACTGCGTTGCCTCGAGTTCACAAGAGCAGATAACTGACGGAGCGCCTGCAGCTCCTGGAAGTTACAACGGCTTCTCCAAAAACTAAAAAGCACAAAACTGTCACAAAACGTTCCATGGGGAGCTAGATCCCCCACATTCAAGATTGACAGCTCATGAATCTGTGGCCCTCGCGCATCCACACACCAACCAGCATTTTGCTGAGGTTCCCTTGGATGCCCAGCCCCGTTGCCAGCTTTTGACCAGCAGCTAATCAGTGGGCCCGACGCAAGGCGAAGCCTGACAACGGGCCTTCCATCTTCCTCGTGAAGCACAGATGGATGGCCACGTTGCGCCGGTTGTACCAACTTGTGCACCGAGACGCACACAGGAGCCGGCGGCTTGAGCGAAGGCTGGTCTGCAGCAACCTGTTCAAGTTTCTCAAGATCACATCCATGTGAAGCTGCCAACTGCATGGGACCGACAAGGCCTTGCGCGTGAGGCGCAATGGCTGGGAAAGAAGCATGAGCACGGCTGAACATGCTCAGTTCTTTGATGAAGCACTATCAAACAAACGATTGCCAGACTAAGTCTACCCCAGGAAAGACACATGTCGAAGGCAACTCTATCAACCTGCTCCCGCAAACCCGCCGCCGTTCAATTCTCGGTCCCTCAAGCCAAATACTGCGAAGACATGGTAAGATTTTCGAACAGCTGCTCTCGGCCGGGACCAACAGCTGGCGGCTGTGCGATCATGAATTGATTCATGACTTGTTTCGTTCAGTGCTGCACGCACTGCAGCAGCTTGCAGAAGACCTATGCGAAATACATGCGTAACACGAATACAGATAAAAAACTTCTACTGGCTGGAACCCAACATATGGCATGTCCTGTGTACATGCTAGCGGCACGTCGGCTCTGCTCAGGTTGGCAGAAGAGCCCTCACCTGTCAGCTAAAAAACACAGAGACATCTCGATATGACCAGGGCTAGACCACTAAGAGACACTAAGAACTTCACTCATATTCCGGCACATAGGCGCTGTCAATGACGCCTGACCGTCAGGCTACACAACATGTCACTGGCCAGCCAGAAAGCATTGCACCGTGTGCCACATGCCCAGACACCTGCCCCTGGACGCTCAAGTTTGCAGGCCTCCAGCCGTGCCCACGAAGCTACTTGACGGAGGAAAGAAAGGTTTGCACAAATTTCATGCGACTCTGTAATCACGAGCCCGAACAGGGCTGGAACATGAGAAGATGACATGACACCTTGTAGAAGAAGCAGTCACCACGGCCGATTGACCACTTCATCTCGTGAGTATCGATTGTGTGGCAATTTCTGACCTGCAGAAGATCGCAGCAGTGCGACGTGCATCGTTGACACATGAAGATTGTCCATAGCTGTAGGAATCGCAACACACGTAGCTAAGTTCCACGCAACGACGGTGCCTCCTTTTGTGAGCAGGTACTGCGCGATGTTGTTATGCCCAAACTCCTGACGTAGCTCTAAACATGCTACGACACCCAGGGATGTTGCACACACACCTGCGATTAATCAAGCGATTGATCGGTTTTGGATGGAAGGAAATCGCGCCCTCGATAGTCGTCGTCGGCATCGTCGTCGTCTCGTTTCTCCACCTCCTACATCTCCTCCACCTGCTGGGGCCTAGCGACCGTTTCAGCCTCCTCCACCAGCTTCATCGTCGTCGTCATCATCAGCATCGTCAACTGCAACAACAGCATCACCACCAATGGCAACAGCCTCATTCTCGCGATCAGCACCTCCTGGCCACTAACACCAGGCCTTCACCGTCATCCATATCCTTGTCATCATCACGATCTGAAGTATTACGAAGCACGCGTCTTCATCATCTTTGTCATTCTCATAACCGCTCGCCATCATCATGATCAGGATCTTATTCCTCATGGGCTATCACCAAGTAATCATGATCATTTCTGGCTTACATGCCTTCTCCAGTTTCGTCCAGTCGTGAGTGGAATGACCACTTACGACAAGCCAAATCGGAGTCATCCCCCTCCACCAACTCATAAGAACAACACCAAACGACGCCACCAATGAATCGAACCGTTCAGGTGTATGCGGGATAAGCTCAGCAAGTGCAGCGCTTGGGAAGCCGGCAGGCTATATGAACACCGATTGGTCCTTGGCAATGAAGACCTCACAGAAAACACGTTGCAACTAAACAAACCCTATCTGTCTGCAACGCTCATGCTCAAGAAAACCTCAATGCCGAAGAAGGAGCAGCGTTCCCATTCCACAGAACGGGATTTATTTCGTCGACATCCTGCACATCCAACTAACGTAGCCGTTGGAAGATTTCCCGACCCAGTGCAATTTAAGGCCGTTCGAACCTGAAAACACTTCGATTGATCACAAATGGGGGTCGTCTACCTGCCCATTGTCTATGTACTCCTTGACCCGGTTAAAGTCACCTGCTCGAGCCACCAGAATGCCAACAAAGGAAGCAGTTTTGATTCGGATACAGCCTTTGCACTAAGAATGTGTGCCTGCACAACATGCTCCCCACCATGTGTGTTGGGAGCCCTTGCTCTTCAAGTATTCACCTTCACGAGTCATGTAAAGTCTGCAAGGATGTGCTGCAACAAGGTAAATGCAGGCAAGTCACAGATTGGATGCTCGTTGGGGAACCTGTACCCCTGCCACGATGCAAATCTAAATTCAACTCACGGTGCTGACTGTGGAAATGCACACAACAGCTCTGGAACAAGTCACCTCGTAGCCAGCATAGTCGATGGCGCGTAGTCCTGCAGGAAGAGATGCACCACCCATGTGGGTGCGAAACGAAACGTGTCGGGCACATCCTGCACGAGACAACGGGCCATCCAGGTCAGCTTCGAAGTCTTCAACAAGTAGTTGAACAAGATCCTGCCACTGATGTGTTTGCGGATGTTCGTGTGCGATGCATGCCCTGCATACCTCGACTTTACATCAAATGAACTTCTTGTCAAACGCTCTGGACGTTGACGGTCCCAATTGCCCATCATGGATGAGATCATCAGGGCAGTCATGTGGTTGCTGTCCAAAGGAGCGTTTGGATTTACACCAGCCTGCCAACGTACCACAACCCGCACCAATGAAAGCAAGTCTGCTGCTTGGTGTTGCCAGCTTCCCTGCCTGCAACAGCTTCCGCACGGTGAAAACATCACCATCCACCACAGCTTGCTCGAGTTCATATGAGTCCGGTGGCAGGGTGTCTCGAAAATAGTCGCCGGAATACCGGTTTGGGAATTTGCGTTCCTGCCAAAGCAAAACCGACGATGACACGACATCGCACTTCAACACAAACACATGCCTCCAGCACAGGATAGTCCAGCGCCCATGACGGAAGCGTCATGGCCAACACCTTCTCTGCAAGCCTTTCGCTGCAGCACGTACATGACGAAATATTTGTGGCTGCGCCAGCATTCACATTTGTGTCGGTAGACAGTCATACTGTCCACTGCCGAAGTCAACAAACTGCCAACACACTACGGATGCTTCATGCCAGCAGACGTTGCAAGAACTTGCCTGCACATGTAAAGACATATGAAGCAAAAATTGATGAAAAAAATTACCGAGGCACAAGCTGCATGGCGGGGCGATTTCTTTTCTTTTGTGCGTTGGTTGCTTGGCTTGGCTCGGTTTGGGTTTGGCGAACCAAGCCGGTGGTGCCAAAGCGGAAGGGTTTTTCCTCTCCTGCATGGCTGGGATTTGGTGCGGCTTGGCTTGGCTCGGTTTGGCTTGGCTTTGAGCCAGCCAAGCTGCTGCACCAAAGAAAAACAAAATGACGAAAAAAATAATGTACCATAAGGTGAACTTCACTGCAAACCTATGTTGACACATTTTGGTCAGGCGTCTGGCGTTCCCAGCCGCCCCCCTCCAATGGTCTGGTGGTGGGAGGTGCGGACGTGTGCGGACAGGGGACGAATCTGTTTTTTTTGCCGCTAGATGTGGGTTTGGTGCTGGGCCTGGTCATATGCAAGCCCTGCGCAAGCCATAAACCCCATAAGATAGCAAGCCATAAACCCTATAAGATAGCGCATGCTCCTGTTTTATGAACCTTAACCTGCACTTTAAACCCTACACCAACCCTAAACCGCGCCTAAATGCAAGCCTAAAAAGAACGGGGAACCATCTCAGGGGTTTGCACTTGCTGGCCGGCGAGCCAGAATGAAACCCCAAATAATATCGTAAGCTCCAGCCACAAAAAGCATCATGAATACATCATAAGCATTGTTATTCATGACTTTCGGGCTTGAACGATTTCTGAACTTTGAATGCTATTAATTTTGTGTGATGTTGCTGTTGAAATCATATTGAATGCAAACTGGCGGTGCAAAAGAATCTGGTGAATGGTAACCTTCGACATCTGTTTTTTGGAGACTTGGCTGGTTGCCGTGCCACAAGCTGCTGCTGAAAAAAAAATCTTTTTTTAACCTGGCCGGACAATAGCCTGATGCCTTTTCACAGCAAACCCCAAAAATCAAAAGTTCAAGCTGAACGAGGCCTTGTGGAATTGTCCTTTTTGGTCTTTGGTCTTCTCTGCCCGTGGACAGTTCTACATGAGCTGGCTCCTTGCAATGGTGTCTTTCCACTCTGATACGGTCATTAGAGCCATTGTGGACGGTCAGCAACTGACTCGGCAGATCCACGCAGTCCAAGTAATTTCCGCAAAAAAACGTTTGTCAAGGCTGAACTGTGCAATGCGTCGGCACTTTGACAAAAGTTGCAGCTGAGTTTCTGTACAGCACAATACTCATCGTCTGAAACACGATAACACAACACAGAAACACAAAAGACACAAAACGCAAAAAAAAATCCATCTTTGGCAAAACCTCTTTTGTGTTCAGATGCTGTGTGACCTGTGTTCTTTCGAAGGAAAGCTGGAGTCTTCATTCCGAAGTTGCTGAGACTGGAAAGAATTCTGCGTAGAGCGGAAGCGAGTGTTGCCAGGCGCGCAGTTCGTGATTCCGGTCCGTGTTGCGACTGTGATGAAAAAATCGGAGCCCACGGAATTTAGAGGCATTGAAGTGTCTGTCTGAAAACAAGTCCCCAAACCTACAAGAAAGCTGTGACTTGAGAACCTGCGCTGCTCTCTGGCAACCTATTTCAGCCACAAAAAAACAAATGCCCAAATTTTTTTCGCAAGTTCGTTTGAACTCTTCTAAGCTGGCTTTGACTTGCAAACCTTTGGTCTGAAACACCCAATCAGCTGCATTTTTTGCTGCAAAACAGCGGAAGAGCACTCTTTGACAAGCTGCTGGTTCGATACGACCTCTTCAAAACGAAAGAGGTCGAATTCTTTTGAAGCTGCGCCAGAATTCCAGAGGTCTCAAAGGGTTTGGTTGTTGTTTTTTGAACGAGTTGTAAAAATGAAGAATGGTGTCATGTTCAAAAGTCCGAACAGCAAGGATTGATGTTTTGATTGAATGTTACTTCAGGGAGCTGCGTCACAGTGCAGAAGCTTGCGTGGGCGGATTCGGATGAAAGTTCGTTGTTGCCCGCCTCACAGCTCCTCCCAGCTGGAATTCCAATGAGAATTTTCCTATCACTATTCAATTATTCTGGCGCAAGTACCATAATGAATGTTTCGCTGCTTTAGACATGGAGTCTGTAACCAGATTGTTTTTGGAGGTGGCATGCATGCTGCTGTGTGATTGGAACAATGCAATGCTAGCAGACATGTGAGCACGTTTTTCTACGTCAAAGCTTTATGTATTTGCCGAAGCCACAAAAAAAACAAGAAACCCGGACCGGCCACTTCCGTGTTTCAGAGGTATGGTCGCAGCTTGCGGCCACTCAGCATCAACACTGTAACATGCCTGTTCCGCTGTCAAGCTTCCAACATGACTTTGGTGATTAGAGCGAAAGAGCGAGTTGGACCTGACATTCAGGCACGGTTTGCGTTGTCAGTGGGGTTCGCTCGTACCATTGATCAGCTGACATGTGCTTGAGAGGTACCGATGCAATTTGGGCATGTCGGAGTGACAACCTCGTTCTCAAAAAGCGACTGCAAGGTGAATTGCTTGCATCCCCATCTCAGGCTCGATGATTTCGATCTGCTTGGACTGGAGGTTCCTGATGATCGACAGGCTCTTGTTCAGCCGCTTCCTAGCGTGTTTGTTCCAGGGAGCTGTCTTCACTGTCACTGCGCAGCATGAACGCCTTGAACGCCCTGTGACTGATGTGAATGCAGCGATACTGTTCAATGATTGCCGTGGTGCTGGCCACCATGGCAAGCTTTTGATAGCCACTTTCGGCACTCACTTGCCGCCATGGCAACATATGTACTTGGGCAGCACTTTCATTGAAGAATCCATGTTGATGGCTGTACATTCTGAGAGGAACTTGGTGTCGATCGTTGAGGGATTTGCACTGCGCCTGGCCACCTCTGGGTCGTGTTGGAGGGCGATCATCTTGTTTAGCGTGCGATCTTGGAGGATACATGGGCGTGGAATAAATAAAGCGCTGTCCATGCTGTGTTCCAGCTCCATTTTGTCCGATGGCTATGTCCATGTTTTACGTACGGTTTATTGCTACACGAAAAATTTGACACATCCGGGTGTCTGAGGTTGGACGAAACCATGCTTGCAGATTTTGTCTCCAATGGCTGCAGAATCGCGAAACCCTCTGGTTGGCGGCTTATCACATGGAGGGAACACCCTTTCAAAACTTCTGCGCATCAGCACTGACAAATTGCAGTCGTTCAGGGTGGCGTGCAGCGTTCGCACGATTTCTACACTGTCCTGAGAGCTGCGGACTTACTCTTCGGTCAGATGAGTGATTTTGACGCACATGCGTGGCCAGGTCGATCGTAATGCGTCGGCCAGCGAGCTTCGATCTGCCTACCGCCGAGCTGTGCTTCGCGCACATCCTGACAGAGGTGGGCATGTTGCTGGGCCACTGCTTTAGCTCGTGGGCGAACCCATCTGGATGGAAGAGAGCGATGGAGGAAGTGTTGAAGCAATTCTTGAGATGGTGATATTCTTGTGATGACTGAACTTGAACGAGGCACACTCCGAGTTCTCA
This sequence comes from Symbiodinium sp. clade A Y106, assembly GCA_003297005.1. Lineage (NCBI taxonomy): Eukaryota > Dinophyceae > Suessiales > Symbiodiniaceae > Symbiodinium > Symbiodinium sp. clade A. The sequence goes on from BGNK01002269.1 coordinate 98,766, forward strand.
GTTGAGTCTTCCTTTGGTAGGTTTGTTGTTGTGCTGCTGCTACTACTACTACTGCTGCTGCTGCTGCTGCTACTACTACTACTACTAGACGCCACGGACTTCTGGCGAGACGTGTGCACTACTACTACTACTACTACTACTACTACTACTACTACTTCTACTACTACTACTACGACTACTCCTGCTGCTGCTACTACTACTACTACTACTACTACTACTACTACTCCTGCTGCCACTACTACTACTACTGCTGCTACTGCTACTGCTACTACTGCTACTACTACTTCTACTACTACTGCTGCTACTACTACTACTACTACTACTACTGTACTACTACTACTACTACTACTACTACTACTACTGCCACCAGTACTACCACCAGCACTTCTTTTACTACTACGTTGTCACCGCCACTGCCCCTCCCTCTGCCCTGTGCCCCTCCCAGCCCGCCGACCGTGCCCCGCCCCTGCCCTGCCCCTCCGTGCAGCTGGCTTTGTTTGCCCCTGCCCCTGCCCCAGCCCCTGCCCCTGCCCTTCCCCTGCCCCTGCCCCCCNGTGCAACACTCAGACCTATCGCCGCCACTGCTTCAATCACAACCACTACAGGTCACTACCGGTTGCAAGAACGACAACCGTCGTGACGATACCACCATCACCACAATCACCACACTGGACAGAAACACCACTACGACCACCACAACCACCACCATCAAGACCACCAGAAGCGCCGCCACCAGCAGCACCGCAACAAAAGCAGGGCAAGGTTCAGTAGTAGTAGAAGAAGTAGTAGTAGTCGTCGTAGACGCAGTAGAAGTAGTAGCAGGAGTAGCAGTCGTAGCAGTCGTAACTGTAGCCGCAGTAGTATTAGCAGTAGCAGGAGTAGTAGCAGTAGTAGCTGTAGTAGCTGTAGTAGCAGTAGTAGCAGTCGTAGCAGTAGTAGCAGTAGTAGCAGTAGCAGTAGCAGCAGCAGCAGCAGCAGCAGTAGCAGCAGCAGTAGCAGTAGCAGTACAAGTAGCAGTACCAGTAGCAGTAGCAGTAGCAGTAGCAGTACAAGTAGCAGTAGCAGTGGCAGTAGCAGTAGCAGTAGCAGTAGCAGTAGCAGTAGTAGTAGTAGTAGTAGTAGTAGTAACTTAGTAGGAGTAGTAGGAGTAGTAGGAGTAGGGGGCGAACGGCGCCGGCGCCGGTGTTTATTTCGTAAATTTTGGGTTTCAGGGGTATTACACGGGTGGAATAGCACCAGCGGATGTCACAAGCTCTATGCATCAACCGTGGAATAGGATGTCAGAAGCTTTATTCTCTTCTCTCACGACTGGAATAGCACAAAGGGATGTCCGAAGCTCTATTCTGTTTTCTGACGACTGGTTTTCTGACGGCTGGAGTAGCACCAACGGAAGACCATACTATTTCGGGCTTGTTTTTAACGAGGACACACAGACCGTACTGTTTGTTAGGATCTTGCGTGGCTTCTTCAAAGGGGCCTTGGATGTTATATGACGGCTGTTGCTTTCTTTAAGGGCTTGCCTTTCCCATGAGGGCCTTGCCTTTCCCTCCAGTACTTACTTTTGGCTCGGCTTTGCTTGGCTTGGGGGGAGGGTGGCTTGGGGCTGGTCGGGCGGGGGCGTTTCGCGCATGGGCGCCCGGAGCGTTTGCTGCGCAGCAGTAGTAGTCGCAGCAGTAACAGTAGCGGTAGCAGTAGCAGTAGCAGTGGCAGCAGTAGTGGTAGCAGTGGTAGTAGTAACTGTAGTAGTGGTAGCAGTGGTAGTAGTAGTGGTGGTAGTAGTAGTAGTGGTAGTAGCAGAATGCGCAGGAGCCGGACGAGGACAAAGAGCATGATCGGCAGTAGCTGTGGACTCGTCGACTTCCACTGCTATGCTTGTTGCTGCAGCTGCTCTTGATCTTGCTTCCTTTGTTCTGCTGATTCTGCTGTTGCTGCATGTGGACGGATCGTGTCCTGCTGTGTCATGTGCGAGGCGGAAGCTCTGAAGCATTTTGTTTGGTCACCAAGGCCTTTGCTCTGAGAGCTCAGTTGCCCATTCTGCCTGGCAGAGACTGGAAGTGCCTGTGTCACAGCTGCTGAGGAGACATTGTCGAATCCCTCCGAGCGGAGCCTGTATGATGGAAGCCTGCAGGGCCCTGCCAGCCCGAACACAACCGGAGGCGGGCGCCAGCCTTGCACACATAAGCAAGTGTTGCATTCACAGCCGAGCTGAAGTCCTGCAGATTCAAGCAACAGCAGATGCAAGCGGCGTTCGACAAGCGAAGCTGGCCACACTGAATCTGGGGCAGGCAGATCCCAGCTGTCACTGCAGCATCAAACGGTGATGATTTGTTTTCAGGAAAAGGAACAAAAGTGCCAGAAGAGAGTCTGACAACCCTTCACGAAGTATTGCGAGAAATGGAGAAGCCGATGCGTGACCAAGAGCGGCTTGCGTTGCAGATAGTTCTGGCTGCTCCGTGATGCTTCATTGTAGTGTTACAGATGGAAGGTCTTATTCATTTCGCACTGGGCGCAGAGAGATTGCAGAGCACTCGAGATTTGCTGATTCCAGACAAGTTTTCTTTCTGTTGGACACATGGAAGTGCCACTGTTTGCTCTTTGCAGAGCTTCCTTTTTCAGTCCTGCACAGACCTTGTCGACCCGAGCAGCCTTGCATAACATCGTTAGGGCAGCGAGTGGTTGTGCCCCACAAGATCAGGATTTCCAAGATGCAAGAAGGTGTTCGGACTGCTTTGCTCAAGTTCATGGAGGCCAGGACGTCACACGGAGTTGCCTTGACGGACATCAATAGCTCAGTCACTGATATTGCAACGAGGAGAGGCGATCCCTGGAGAAGCCAAAGTTGCGTGAACCGGTGTATGCTGTTGGTTCAAGCGCTTTTGTTGCAACGTGAGAATCAGTCCCTGAGTAGCTGTGCATGGGTTTTGAAATTTGAGACCGCAGCCGGCAGAGCATCAGGCTGCATGCGACTTCGAAGCTTTCGAGACTCAATTGGTCGCGAGAAGTTCAGCGTCCAATTAGATGTCGATTGCTTGAGGGCGTACACCCGTCAGGCGCAGACTAGAAACAGAAATGAAACCAACTCTCGTGCTGGCTGCTCTCGTGGGCTGAGTGACAGGTGCCGCTGGAGACTGCCGCTAAGAAGCAAAAGTGCAGTAGACCTTCTCCGAATAATGGATGCACATCCGCAATGCTTTCACATCCGCAATGCTTTCTGAAGACTCCGCACGACGTTGAGGCCATGGAGCATCAGCTGGTGCTGTCTGACTTGAGAGACCATTTGCTGAAGGCGATCGCGCACTCTAGCGCCCTTTCCGTCCGAGTTGCGGAGTTGGATTGCTGTGTAGCACACGTGTGTGCGCATGCACAAGCCCGGCATTAGACGTGGATGCTGCAGCCGCTTGCTGCTCCACGTCTCCCGACGGTTTTCAGCTTTCCGGTATTCTCCTCCCGACGCCATGTCCACCGGCCGTGGCGACCTCCATCGCGCCCTGGCGATTCTTCGCCGGGCCATGGATGATGGCTTGGACCTTTCCGGCGATTTC